>JAOPJM010444458.1:0-11120 GCA_027124095.1 Muusoctopus leioderma | reverse complement strand
GGTGACTCCAATCAGGAATCGACGCGGGCCGAAATCACCCGTCCAACCCATGCCAGCATGGAAAACGGACGTAAAACGAAGAAGATAATGATGCTGATGATATGTATATATATAGCCACCAAAGTATATATATATATATATATATTATTCCCCTACATTTATCTCTTTATTTCCTCAATTCGTTATATTATTTGTGCTACTTCTCTTAGCCATTCAGGATTGCTGACGTTACCCTGTATTTCTTCCTCTTGTATGTTGTGCCCCACCACTTTCTTAATCCTTTCGCATGTTAATAAATGTTCTGTGGTTTCTTCCTAGACGAATCCCGCTGCACACTTTACATTATCCTTTCTGAATTGATTGTTGAAGTTTGCCTTCGCATTTCCCATATTTAATCTTAACCTAAGGATTCCTTTACATGTTTTTGCATTGTAATTCTTTAGGTATTCTTTTTGTTGGAACTTCTCATTTTTTATGAATCTTAATTTTGTATTTATTTTTACGTTTTCATATATTTTATGTTCTATTTCTTCTTCTATTTTCTCTTTGATTTATTTCTTCCATTCTAATTTTAAACCTTTTTTATTGCCTCTATGTCTATGACTATTTTCATTTTGTTTGCCCATTTCTTCAATTCATTTATCCAGTTGTCCTCTTTTCCTTCTTTCATTTGCTCTATCAATATTTTTCTCGCTATTCTCTTCTCTTCTGAGTGTATCAATTCATATAGCCACATGAACTTTCTATAGACCACTGAGTGTGAGTATGGCCATGTGCCCGTCTCACTTAGGAGCCCATAGTATGGGGTATCCTTCTTCTGCTTATATACTGTTAATAGCATTCTGTATTGGGCATTGTTCAACTGCTCCATTTCATGTTGTTTGATGTTCGTCCATGCTTCTGTATTCATTAATACTGTCGGTTTAATGAACATTTCAACCAACAATCTTCTTATTTCCATATCCGCATCTCCTACAAGTTGGTGGCTTCCCTCTTTCCTTACTTTCCCTACGTATGCTGTGGGGAGACGACAATCGCTGAGATTTCGAGGAAAGACAGCATCTGAGTGATAAAATGTTTCTCACTATGCCAAAGAGTTTTTCTCTGAAAATGAAGGGAAATTGTTGACATTTCATTGGAGACTTTGGTGACATGTTGTTTAGCCCCAGGTCAACCCTAATTGAACAGGTATATGATCCAGCCCTAATTGAACAGGTATATGATCCAGCCGTGACCATCTGTTTTTTTTTTGTACATTGTCCAATGTATCCTTTATTTAAAATGGGAGGATGTTATTTAAGGGAGATTTTGCTGCTGTTTCTAGCAGGTTGAATGACTTCGTAAAGCAGGGGTTCTTAAGCACTTTATGATTCCAGACCGCACAAATATCGCCTTCTTGGTAATATTTCATTATAACATGCCACTTGCACTTTTTCAAATAAATTATATTACGTAAAATAACAATAAAGAAAATAAAAATATTAAATAAATAAAGAAAGAAAAAGAAAGAACATGCAAGCTCCCTTAAGTGCACACTACAACAGGGAATGCTGGTGTTGCCCTGTAAAAGTTTTTGAGGCAACCCAAAACACTCGGCATTACTGCGGTTGATAGCAAGCTGAGGCGCTGAAGCAGCCAAGCACTGTCACGAGCATCACCCGGTACGTTAGTAAGACAGGCCACCAACGATGACAAGAACTTCACTGTCAGCAGTCCGACTCCCCTGAAAGTCTCAAACGCCATGGGCTGAAAAATGTAATTCTGCAATTATGGTATTTCAGCAATTTATTCCATTTGACCATGACTGCAGTAACCTCCACCTCTACTGCAGCATTTAGGATGTGTGATGGAGCGAAAGAGTTTCTGACAGTGGCGTCCCATATGAGGCTTTTACCTTTAGCCCAAGGGCAGAGGGTAAGTCCATCGGGTCTCTTCCCATCGACCCTGGACAATTAAGGAGGTATTAACTCTGGCTAGGGCCCGTTTTATAATCAATTTCAACTCTGTGTGGCAAGCAAAGTGACATGACAAGCCATGAAGGCGCTTACCACATCAACATTTCAATCCCCCACAGACATCAGCTCCCACTCTGAGACTGATAGAGATGCTGAGTTCATCTGGACTATGTAAACCACCGATGTTCACCACAGGCAAAGCGTCGACCCAATCCCCAGAAAATTTGGCACTCGCAGAAAGTAGGTGACACCTTGAATATTGATCAGATTGATCAAAAAGAGAGTTGAAAATATGATTCGACTGAGTCAATTTATCCTACTCTGGAGCGGACAAACTGAGCTCCCTCCACTGTAATAGAATTTCAAACTGAGCTCCCTCCACTGTAATAGAATTTCATCCACCTCCTCATTGGAACTAGTCCAAAGAGGAGCAAGCATGAAGGAAGAAAGAAATTAAGGAGAGGTAGGGCCATGGAAGAATAAGCGGATGAATGGTTCATCTGAAGAACTTTTCAATAGTTACTTAAAGGAATTTGAATGGAGCTGGTGCAATGACACATATGAGCATGATGATGGTCAAGCATTTTGAAAAATTATGATTGCTATTCTGTAATTGTTTGTTTATTTCATGGATTTGCTCTTCCAAGTATAATTACTTTGACAGTGGTTGGGCATTGGTAAAAAATGTCCTTCATTTGTTTAAAACCATTATTGCTATAATATTGTCTTCATTTATTTAAAATTATTATTGCTAGAGCCTTACTACTATTGATATCATTCATTAATTTAATAAATTTTTATTTTATCTCAGAATGGAGCCTCTATGCTAGAAATCACAGCCAAATCTTCATATAATCACACCCTTCTATCTTAAACAACACAACAATGAACAACAATAACGTAAACAATAATTCTTTATTTGCATCCGAAAATATCCCCTATGACAAACAAGCTGGCTGCAGCAAGTTGTCTAAAGACATTCTTCTGCGGCTGGCAAACAAACTGATACCAGCTACAATCAAGGATCACCCTTGAAGGATTGCCTAATATATCCCCATTCACTACACTGGCAAATTCATTATTGTCACCAGTCCTATTAGGTGCCAGTATGACTTCAAAAGATGTCAATAACCTTGTTTTACTTTAGATATGGATAACCAGGAAAGAAAATCCTAAGGATTTTGTCATATTTATGATATTAGAGATCGACTCCCATACTTCCAGCCCTTGGTTCCCATGCCCCCAGGGGTATGGATATCCACAGTTAAGAACCCCTAGCATAGAGGCTCCTTCATTGGCTCTTTTGGTGACATTTTAACTGCAAAGGAAAATCTATTTATTATAAATTTAATGAATTTCTTTTAATATTATATTTTATGATAAATTATTAATTGAACTCATTTAAAATGTTTTTTTATCCGATATTGCATTGCCAAGAAACCATTTCCTGTGTATATTGTATGTATCTCTCTATATCATTACCTTGGGAGAATACTGACAATTGAAACGAGCCAATGAGGGAGCCTCTATGCAGTCACTTGACCTGGTACACATAACAGCCAAATTTTCCCTAAATTGTTCCTTACCATCTTAAAATAAATGGATAATGCATTAGATAATGTAGTTCTAGATATACTATGACTGAAAAAAAAAGACGGCATAGTCATGGCTGAAATGTCTTTGATTATAGATCTGCCCAATTACAGTTCGCAAGCAAGCTAAACAGCAACAACTGAAAAGAGTAATTAAAGGAATTCAATATAGGGTTTAATGTATCCATATGCCTGGCTTTCTCCAGATATTCCCGACTTCACTTTCTTATGCAGGTCTTACATTATATACACCGTCAAACAGAAATCACTTGATTAAATTCAACACATTCCTTAAAGCATCTTATCGGCCATACTCTGAAAACATCGAAGCAATTCTTCAAGGTAAGATATTGTCTGAAAAAGAATTTCTTTTTACAAGATACCATGATTTTGTTTAATTTCATAACAAACTAAAATCCATCGATAAATTATTCCAACTGGCTTGATTTTATATAAAAACCTCTTATAATCAATATGTTGTAAAGAGATTTTTTGGACATTTCTGCTATAAGAGGAATGTTAGTCATACTTTTAGTCAAAAAAGGAGTAGGGTCCATTGCAGTTTTTCCCAGACTCATGATAGTGATGCTGTTGTTATTCAGTTTGAAATTCTATTAGGTAGATGCCTACAGGAAGAGTGTGGACAAGGAGAGAATTCCAGAGAGCTGCATTTCTTGGGTAGAATGTTTGGGAAAAGGGTTTAGTGCACCAGGTGGGTCAAGACAAAAGTAGTATCTAGCTTGCTAGTTTAGAGCCAAATATATGAACAGTAGTCAGATATATGAACAGTAGCCAGATATATGAACAGTAGCCAGATATATGAACAGTAGCCAGATATATGAACAGTAGCCAGATATATGAACAGTAGTCAGATATATGAACAGTAGCCAGATATATGAACAGTAGCCAGATATATAATTGAGCTTTGCAAAAGGTCAGCAACTGATCAGATTTAATGTATTTTCTGGCTCTGAAGATCTTTGGGATGAAGTTTTTCAATGTTTTATGTATATAAAATAGCCATAAATGATCATCAGAGATAGTGAGGCTTAGCATTTATAGAGACTTTGAGAGTTTTAGTTGTTTGTACATGCAGAACATTTAAACTAGCTTGGGAGGTTTTCAAATAAGTTTAAGATCATAATAAATAACTTAAGAACTGTTTTATCATGCATTTTAATGTGGTATTTATGTATTTTTAAATATTTGATCTCAATGTAACATGCAAACTTTTTATCATTGGTACAGCATAGTATAATTTCAGTATTTTGAAAGTATGAAAAAATATTTATAGTTTATTCTCATACTTAGCAAAAAAAGAGTTAAGCCTTTTGCCTGATTGCTATAACAACAATTGTAATGCAATAATCATTTTATCTTTCATATTTAACATTATACTCCTCTCTAAACTTGTATATTCTGTACAGTATTCATACTCAATATTTCTAGCCCCTAGTAGTTCACTTTCATTGAAGTACCAGGACCTGTCAACTGTTTCTACTTTGTGGGACTCAATGGCTGAGGGGTTAAGATTAAACAAAATATAAACCTTGCTACAGGCATGTAATACTAACTTGACTAGAGTATGTTACTTGCTTCATTCAACATCATTAAAAATATATATCCTATTTTTCTTTCCAGTTTAGTGATTAGAAGCAGAAAACATACCCAGTTTTAATGTGGTGTTTGTGTCCTTTAACTTTATATGTTATAAGATTGTATGGTGACTACTTCATTCCTATTCTGGGCTATGATCTACTTTTTTTTAATTGAAAACGGAGTAGACAAAGTGGTTTGGTAGAGTTGCTCTATTACTCCATACTGTTCTTTCCTTAATATCTGCTATATTTCTGAGTAAATACTCCTTTCTCTTAATCCTGTATTTCATTGTTGTTTAACTCCAGTTCAGCTCTGATCCAGCAGGCCTATGATCAAAAGGATTCCAGCCATGTTCCAATTGCTTTTCAGACAGTGTATTCAGGACTACATTAGCCAGTATGTCCTTCACTCTTTAAGATGGAAGGTTGTGCAACTGTATAGAGGCTCCCATGTTGCTTATATTTAGTATATATTTAATGACATAGGTAAATTATAATAACAAACTTATATAATGTGAAAGGATGTCAATTGCAAATGAAAGTGAAGTATGATTGGAAGAGGCTTAAATAAAGTTTATTAAAAAAATTTTTTTAGTCTGAGATAGAGGGATATTTGCTCATATCCTCTTTTACACTGAAGGATAGAAATAATTTGGTGAGGTTAGTGTGGTTTGGAATTTGTTTCAAATTGTTATAAACCCAGAGTTGAATAGAAAAGGAATTCTGGAGAAGGGTTGGACAAAATGTTTAGTACATGCTCTTGTGGAATTGAGACTTATTAATGGTAATGGAAGGAGAAATGAGTGCATTGATAAGGTCAAGATAGGAATGTTATGTATGCTAAAACGTAAAAACCTTTGATGAAGCTGTTGATACTTTAGCTCAATTAAGGAGTTTTAGCTTGAAGGTTTTTATTAAAAAGTAGAAATCAACTTTTTTATCCTTATCTCAAAATATGAACATATAGAAAATATAAACAAATGTTATTATGCTTGAGCTTTCAAAACAAGCATAGAAAAGATTAAATCATTTCTATGCTTCATTTGGATAAAGTTAATCATTCATTATCATGTTTTTCCATGTTGCCATAAATTGAAAGTCTACCAATTTGTCTTCTCCAACTCCATCTATCTATAATGCTAAATGTTGTTTTCTGCAGTTTAATTTAGCTGAAACTGTCCCCTATAATCTGTTTTTAGAGGTGAGATGGTTCAGGGAATACAATATTGGATTATGAAAAGAGCTTCTATGTGGTCATTTGACTTGCTAGAAATAGCAGCTAAATTTCTGAAATCACACACTACCATCTGAAATAAAGATAGATGCATTGGACAATGTAGTTCCTCAAATACTCAAAAATAGGATAGTCACAGCTGGAATGTCTTTGATCATAGATCTTCTCAATCAGGTCTTACTTGTGGCTAAATGACAACCTTGGTGCTTAAATCCATTCTAGACATTGTGCTTCTGTTTAGATCCATTTATTCTACATTGTCTCAATTCACCAAGCTGGAAATGTTACCAATGATAGACTAACATCCTATTCAAGGGTAAAATTTATCTTGCATCCATTTCCCTTCATGAAACTGGATCTAAGCATCAACCCTTGGAGTTTATTATTACTAGCTCACTACACTTGGGTCCATCATTATCAATCTGTATTACTTTTTGTTTCTCTTATAACATTTGATAATTCATATCCATACCAATTCTCATGCCTAAACTCAATCTATTTCTCATTTTTTTTAAATTTTATACCTTCACTAGGTCTTAATTTATCAGCTTTCCTCACATTAAATATGATTATGTATAACATTGAATTGGCAGAAAATGTAGAGTGCCTTATGTTATTTAGTTTTCTCACTCTGTATTCTGACTTCAAATACCACCTGGGCTAAATTCAGGGTTGTCAAGCCAACGAGGGAGCCTCTATATTGTCGCTCGACCTGGTAGAAATCGCTGCTAAGTTCCCACAAATAACACCCTACCATCTTAAAAAAGGAAGAATACATTAGATAATGTTGTGCTAGATATACCAAAAAAAATAGCTGGAGTGTTTTTGACTATAGGTTTGCTCATTCAGGGCTGACCTAGGGCTAAATAGCAACAACAACTTCAGAATTGATAAAATTCAACTATATACTATGACTCAAATATGTGGCCTTGTGCCAATGAAAAAAAAAATCATTATTTAGCTATATCAAGCTCTTTTACAATGACATGGTTTTCTCTCTAGAATACTGGCGTGAATATGTCAACAACTCACATTGGGAAGATTGTTCACAGTTTGGACTACATTCAAAAAAAGAAAATTGCATTTTTTGGAGGCAAGAACTTGGTAGCTGTATTCACCTACAGCATTATGGTTATGCTGAAGGTAGACCCTGCGTTCTTTTGTCACTTGTTCTGGTAAGAAATGTATCTTTTATAATTGATTTATTATGCTTTATTTTAATAATATAAAATAAGCAAAGTAATATCACATTATTCATTGAGTTGTTAGTGGTCCACTGGCCATTTCATCTTCATGTAATCACTCAAGGAATGATACCAGAGTGATGTTCCAATGCTTTTGTTCTGTTTGTGGCAGAATTTTAGATCAGTACTGCAAGTGAATGAAAAAATTTAGCTATATCAAGCTCTTTTACAAGAGGTCACTTTATCTGTCAATTTTAATAATATTTGTTTACCAAATTTTGTCTCGTACAAATAACTCAGGATTGTTCAATGTCCATATAAATAATCATAAGACAAGAGTGCACATACAAAATACTGAAATTTTTTATCGATTCAAATTTGAATTTTAGTTTCAAAAAAGATTTTTTTATTCAATTACACCTCATCAGACACTTTTTATTTTATGAAAACATCTGGGTTTTTTTTATCAATTTTAAATTTTAAGTCAAAGGAAAAAAAACTCTAAAAACTAACTTACAAAATATATTTTATTGGAATTAATATATACTAAACCAGTCTTCAAATATTTATTTTCATGAATAGAAGAATTTGAAAATTCCAACTGATATAAAGGAAACAGAGATATGATTGTTTATGTTTATATACATTTTTTTTATAATTGTACAATTTAATCACTATGGCTACAATCTTACAGGCCTACAAACTCCAAACATGGACTGGCATGCACAAATTGTTGAATTGCTATTTGAAGGACTCTAGTGTGACCTCTCTAAAGATGGAAAGGTGAAATGAGAGCGATCCATACATTAGTTCCTACATTGAACCTAGCTTCCAATCAGATTAACAAACTGAATATATAAGGCCTAATTTAGGAAGTTTGTGAAGCCAAAGAACAATTTCAAAATTGCAAGATACAAACTTAGAGACTGTAAACAAGAATCAGATGAAATATCAACAAATTTGTTAAATACATCCAGGTAGTTAGTAGCAATCACATGTAAATACAACAATGCAGAATAGCATATCATTAATGCTCTCATCTTTAGATCCTTGACTGAATTCAATCAAACAAAGTATGGTCAAATGCTTGATGTTGTCAGTGTAAATAAATCCAAACAAATCATAGACCTAAATAGCCTGAAAACAGTTGATACTGCAAATGCTAAATAGATTATGAGAGCTCACTAATGACAAACTTTGATGCACCTTTTGATAAATATAAATGCAATTGGACTCCCTTTGAAGACATGTCCAGCACATATTCCAGAATATTGGTGAGACATTTGGAAACCTTCAAGGCTGAGTTGGATTCTAAGTGTAATTCTGGATGAGCTAGTCATTCCCAGCTGGAAAGATATTAACTCTTAACATCCTGTTAAAAATGTTCTAAGTCCTGTAATGGTAGAGCAGAAAATCCCTAAAAATGGGATTTTTGCAGCTTATTTATTATGAAATTTACAGGTAAGAAACACAGGTGCTAGGTGTTTTCACACAAAATCAGTTCAATTTCACCATATATATATATATATATATATATATATAGCTGAATAATTCATATCAATTTGATGATGCTGTACCATGTGGTACTGTGTCTTACAGGACGTTAAAAGTTAAGAGTTATTAACTTTCATCCACAAAAAGATAGTGGTCAGTAGCAAGCAAACCTAAGTGAAAGTTATTAACAATATAAACCAACCAGACAACATGGAAAAGCTACTTCAAGACAGAAACAGTTAACACAGTAAACTCCACTGTAGCCCAAAGTACAGCAAGGCATTTGTAAAAATCAAAACAGAAATATCTGCTACAGAAAGCTATTAATTCTACAAGTATATATTTCCCTATATGGCTTTAGTACTGCTCTTATGTAAAACAAGAGACCTGTTGCTTGAGTGAGCAAAGCTCTTAGTACAACAGACCAGATACTCAATCATTGAATATGACATTTTGGAGAAGTTCAATCAGTATGTGTACATTGAAAGTTGATAACCTAGAACCTCCACAACATACTTTTTCTTCCTCCATCTTGAATTCTTCTCCACATACAATCCTGTGATTCTGAAATTACCCACTTACCAGAGAGAGATACATTAGCCTTTACAAAAATAGCACCATAAATTGATTGGATATTTTGGTACAAGAGATACACCTGAACACAAATCTGACTTACATTCAGGATGTTACCAGACCATATTTCTTTAATGACATTGAAAAATTTCTCAGGGGTGTTGGCTAACATACTTAATGTAGTGAGCCAAAAAGAATTTTTAATCATTTGAAATTAAACCCATAATGAGAGGATAGGTCATTAGCATTAATGACAATCCCTGTCAAGAGGGTCAAGAGAGAGAACTCTGATATTTAAATTGATTAAAAATTAAATAGAGATATGCAGTGAAGAGTGCATCTAATCTATGGTAGGTACAGTGGCAACTCCAGACATGTTTTACAGTTAGTACAGTCCTCTACTATTTCTACCTCTCCACTACCTTTATTTTCACTAATAATTGTTTCAGGTATAACTTTCACATCTAGTCTGATAGTACAGTTATTAAATTTTGAATATTAAAAATACATCAATTGGATTCTGGACAAAATTTAAATGTTTAGTTAATATGATTAAAAATGAAAAGGTTATTATTTACAAAATTCCTATGAAAAAAACACATTAATGTATAGGAAAATGTTTTTTGACAAGACAAATGCAATTTATAATTTTTTTAGACTTCTGTTTGAAGATAACTTCACTCCCATCCTCCATGAATTGGGTACAATTTTGTCTATATTACTGCAATTATTTTATCTCCTAGATCATTGAAAAGTTAAGTTACTTCTAAAAACATTATTTAACATGCCACAGTGCATACAAATTAATTCGATATAAGTATATGTTTAACCTTGCTCGTGATTAATTTATATGCTATATCGTGTATTATGTAATTTTCTTCATATTCTTATATAGAATTAAACTCCTTCTAACACAGCTCATTCAAAATTGGGTGACTCTTATTCACTAAGCTTTAAAATGAAAAGTTCCTGGATTTTTTATATTGCAAATGTTTTAGAGGTCTGACAGTATTACGTCTAGATTAGATGTGGAGAGAGAAATCCTATTTAGTGCAACAGAGTATTTTCTATGAAGCAGTTGTTCTGGTTCTCTACCAGTAAAATTCACCACAAGCTTAGAGGTAATATGTCAACAAGCTAATTGGTAGACAGCCACTCAAACAGTGACAACTGCTACAGCTTTGAGTAAAGAGTACACATGCATAATAAAACCCAGTAGGTTGACAGAATCCCATATTTTCCTTGATTTTTGCTTGTTACTTTGCCTTTTGAGTGTGTGTGTGTATGAATACACTGGCCAACACATTTTTTGCTGACTAAGGTTTGAGAGTTGTTTTTAGCTATTTTTGGGTCGCTGATTTCAAAAATGGCATCTGTTTTTGCCTATCACGTCAAGTTTTTTCTCTATGGCACACCGCTATTTTATGATATGTAGTGTAAATATATCGCCTGGTCAAGATAGTTTACTAAATCACATAGCTCAAAACCAT
>JAOPJM010444353.1:0-11122 GCA_027124095.1 Muusoctopus leioderma | reverse complement strand
GCCATTTAAACAGTTGAACTGACTCACTACTAAACATATACAGCCATCTAAACAGTTGAACTGACTCACTACTAAACACATACAGCCATCTAAACAGTTGAACTGACTCACTACTAAACATATACAGCCATTTAAACAGTTGAACTCACTACTAAACACATACAGCCATTTAAACAGTTGAACTAACTCACTACTAAACACATACAGCCATTTAAACAGTTGAACTGACTCACTACTAAACATATACAGCCATCTAAACAGTTGAACTGACTCACTACTAAACTTATACAGCCATCTTCTGCTGCTGGGTTGTTGAAGTAGTGTAGGAAAAACATGCTTGTCTTATAACATATTAATATGGCACAGATTGTAGTGGTAGCACTAGATATGGCACAGGTGGTAGTGGTACTACTCTAAATGGCACAGGTGGTTGTGGCACCACGCTATGTGGAAGACACAAAAAATGACAAATTCAGTTGTTCTAATATGTAAATATTGAAAAATATTGTTATCATTGTTATTTTAATTCCCAATTTTCTTTAATGGTATGGGTTGGATGGGTCTGCACTATGGCAAATACCGCTTGTCTTGACTTTTCATCCTCCTCTTTGTGACCTCATCTCTCACATCCACCTTGGTTTCCCCTCTACCAATGTCACCTCCTACTATCAACTCAATACATTTCAAATTTCTATGAAGGTTTCTGAATTTCTTTTCCCTTTAACCCTTTCGTTACCATATTTCTAATGAAATACACTGCATATGATTTTCAATTGATTTTTGAAAATAATCGAGAATTTGGAGGAGTTTAGTAAAATAACTGAGTTTCTTGCAATTAAGTTGGTGTTTGGAACATAACTTAAAATGTTCTTACATAAAATTATAATGGAAGGTTTAGATTTAACATGAACACTTTAAAACAAATGGTTTTTTTAAATCATAAAACCAGGGGTGGTTTCAGGTGAGTTGGTATCAAAAGGGTTAAATATGTTGTTTGTTTGTTTTTCTTTTATTAAAATTTGTTGTTTTTTTTTTTAATGTTTATGAACACTTTAAAACATAAATCCTTATCAAGTTAATATATAAATCATCCTTACTTCTGTAATCCAGAAAATTATATAATATACTTCATTTAGCAAATATTTAGGATACAATTAATACTACTTCCACCTGACTTTAAATTTTTTCCAATAATTTTCTTCTTTCTCCCTCTCCCTCCCTCTCTCATTCTCTTGTCTTTCTCTCTTTCTTTTACCCTTTCTCCCTTAAGGTACTTGCTATCTTTAGCGAGGTTGGTGTGAACAGTAATCTATACATCCTGGTGTTTGGAGAATCACTTCTGAATGGTAATTATTCCTATTTTAATTTTTTGGTAGTAGCGAGGACATTTATCTAATTATTTCTAAACTGATTGCTGTTGCAATATAATCAAATAAACTTACAAAATCATTTACTTAGTAGGTTTCTTGCTAATTGTTTAGCCCCAGCTCTGAACTGATGGAGGTGATCTATGATCAATAGCATTCCGGCCATGACCTCCCATCTTATTTTCCGATACTGTACAACTAGGACTACATTATCTAGTGTGCCCTTCCTTCCTATGTCTAAGACAGTAGGGTGTGATATGAGGAAGATTTGGCTGCTATTTTTAGCAAGTCGAGTCATCACTGAGAGACCTCCCCAGGTTTAATAAGTAGAAGTAAGGGAAAGGTTGTAGAAGTATTCACCAAGAATTGTTTGATGTGGAAACTATATTCTCTAAATATTTATTTCTTGTCATGAAATATATTCATCAGAGCTTTCCTGTGTGTCAGTCCTGTAAACCTTGTTGTTCACTCTGCAAGTTAATCTCCATGCTCATCTCTGTCTTACATATTAACTCATCTCTGTTATCTACTGCAACGTTAACATTTCAGTTCAGAGGAATTGCAATGGTTGACTAGTTTACAGTATCAAACATCTTGTTAATGAATCATAAATTTATATTCCACTGCAAATGATTTGTCGACTATCTTGGCGCAAAAACGTTTAATTGTATTCAATTTTGTTGTTGTGTAATCGTGTCTTATAGGATGTTAAGAGTTAAATCCAGATCAGCTCTGATTGAGTAGAACTGTGATCAAAGATAATTCTAACCATGACCGCCCGTCTTTTGTTCAGATTTAGTGAATTAAGGACTACATTATCTAATGTGTCCTTCATTTTAAAGACGGTAGTTTGTGATTTGATGCAGATTTGGCTGCTATTTCATGCAGGCTGAACGTCCACTTAGGAGCCGTCTTGTTGACTCATACTCACTTCAGTTTATCCTGCTGGAGAATGGTTACCAAGTGTCTTTGGTAATCCAGGGAAGATCTATCTCTTATCTAAGGCTACAAAAGCAGGAATTATGCTCTAGTTCTGTGGACTATTTGTGGTTCATGAATGGGTTAACTGTAAGGTTTTTTTAATAGTTTGTAGTTTTACCAATATCTATTTTTTTTTTTTTACTGCTTAGTCTGGAAGGAAGGTATTGCCCATTACTATTTTTTCAGGGCCTATGAGACTTGTGGGATGGAGGGAAGAAGGTATCTTCAGACCGTAGACCTGGCCTGAATGCTTGCAATGGAGTAGACCCCACTAAAGGCACCCAAGGGTAGCCAGGTGGTGGTGGTGGTGTTAAACCAGGCGACAGATTCAAGTCTACCACACAAATAGGCCATGACGGAATTTGAATTCAGAACCAAAAGAGCCGGAATAAATTCTGCAAGTCATCTCGTCCAACATTCTAATGATTCCACCAGTCCACCCCCACCCTAGACTGGTACTTTATTTTATCTACCCCGAAAGGATGAAAGGCAAAGTTAACCTCAGCGGGATTTGAACTCAGAGCGCAGTGAACTAGAATGAATACTGCAAAGCATTCTGTCCAACACGCTAACAACTCTCTGCCCATGCAAGACATCTTGTAGTGTAAATGTTATGTTTAGAATTATATTATCTAGTTTATGTTGTTTTTAAATAACATTTTCTTTAAAGAATTACCCTCTTTTTTTTTTTAGACATTATGGTGTCACATTATATTCTGCTAGACGTTTACCTGCAATCAATGATCAAAATATACATACAGTCATACTAGTCACATTATGTTATAAAATGTCTTCCTCAGGCACAGAAATCATAGTTGACACTCTGCTGTAACACTCATGATCACATTGTTGGTAGAGTCGTTAGCACGTTGGATAGAATGCCTTACAGTATCTGTCTTTTTTTATTGGTTAGTCAGGAGAGAAAGCAGTGCCTATCGCACTTTTTCAAGGCCTCCGAGACTGGTGAGAGAGAGAGAGGGAAGAAGGTATCCTCATACTGGAGACCTGACCTGAATGCTTGCAACAGAGTTGACTCCACTAAAGGCACCTAAGGGTAGCCAGGTGGTGGTGGTGGTGTTAAAACAGGCCAATGGATTAAGTCTACCACCCAAGTAGGCCACAGCAGGATTTGAACTCAGAACACAAAGAGCTGGAATAAATACCACGAGGCATCTCGTTCGATGCTCTAACAATTCCACCAGTCCACCGCTCTAGGCTGGTACTTTATTTATCTACTCCGAAAGGATGAAAGACAAAGTTGACCTTGGCAGGATTTGAACTCAGTGAGCCAGAACAAATACTGCAATGCATTCTGTCCAATGCTCTAACAACTCTGCCAATTTGCCATCTAGCATGCAAGAGAGAAGACTGCACTGGTATGGGCATGTAATGTGTATGGAGGATGAGAGCTGTATAATGAAGTGCAGGGTGCTCAAATTGGATGGAATCTGTGGAAGAAGGAGGCCCAGGAAAAGATGGGATGAAGTGGTGAAGACTGATCTCAGGATGCTGAGCCTCATGGAAGAGATAACAAAGGACTGTGATGATTGGTGACATGTGGTGCTGGAGAAACCCGTACATCTGTGCAAGCATGGCAAAACAAACATTAAAATGGTGGTAGTGATTGAGTCAGAGAGGTATATATCTTACATTTAGGTTTCTTGCCCAATATATCCCTGTTCAATCACCCTCTACTGCTTCCACAGCCTCTTTGATACTCTTTCATCTATCCCCCACCCTGACTTCACCCACCCTCTCCCTTTTCTATTCAGTGTACCATGCTGCTCATGTGACATGTATCTGAGGATGACATTGGATCTGCCCAACACACCCATCTCTCTGACATCCACCCTCTCTCCACTCACCATCTCTCCTATTCACTGTACCATGCTACCCATGTAATGAGAGATTGCTTTGGACCTATCTTTATTCAATCCCTCCCTACCACCATCCTTATAACTCTACCTCGTATCTGTTTGTATCTGATACACACTACCATCACCCTTTCTGTGCTGCTATTCATCATTCTCCTTCCCTCAGGCCACACATTGACATCCATCACTCTCTGTTACCATTGCCCATCTCTATTACTATACGTCACTCACTTGCTCTCTCTCTCTCACCAGCAAACTTATAGCTGCCATCACTGTCTCCCTCCCAGTACTCCCTGTCATTACCATCTCTCTTCCATTACTTTCGCCTCTACCATCCTCACACCCTAACCACTCTATTTATCCTACCATACTCTCACGCCCTTCACTCACTCATCTTGGTTTTTCTCCTCACACCCCAATCACTGTTCCCCTATCATACCCTCATCCCATTCACCCAATCATCCTGTTTGTTCTTCTGTCATTGCTCTCTCTTCTATTCAACCTCTTGGTCATGTTGCTTGAATGAACAGGGACGACATAAAGTAGTGAGGACTCTTTAGTCTGGCAGGAGACAAGGTAACCTTACTAGTGCTGGTGCCACGATAAAATACACCAAGTACACTCTGTAAAGCAGAGTAAAAGGTGTTACTTGATAAAGTAAAGGTGAATTGTGTTTGCTCAGAAATCTGATAGTAAGTAAAGTAAAAAAAAACAAAAAGAAATTAAATAATCTTCTATTATAATTCCATTCACATCTAGAATACTTTATAAGAATATTGATGCTTTACAAAAATATTAAATCAAACCCAGTATTTGACTGGTACTTTATTTTATCAACCCTGGAAGGATGAAGGGCAAAGTTGACTTTGGCAAGATTGAACGTGGTACATAAAGGTCAGTAAGTAAATACTGCAGGTATCTTATCCAATACTCTAACGAGTCTGCCAATTCACTGCCTATTAACTCCACTCTTAAACTTACATACACATTTAATATTAATAACAAAACTTTATTTCTAAATTTGAATGTTGAGTTTTATAGTGAATATCTCATGACTTTAGCAAACATAAAACTCTCTAATTCACATACCTTAACAGCATTAGTGACACTCCTTTTAGAACTAAAGTTTGCATAATGTGACTTCACTTTCTGTTGTTCCAATGAAATATTAACTGTTGAAATAACTAGAACCAAAAGGTTTTAGTTAACTATAACTACTCAATAAACTAATTGCTATTTTCTGTATCAAAAATTTAACAAGACAAAGATACAAGACATTAACGTGAACCCAAGTGATGAAAGCACAGACAAACACACAACCCACAAACCACAAAATGTATAATAAAAGTCATGTTCCATTCATTCTGTGGAATAGATGAAAAATCCTAAGGAGTATTCTAAGAAATGAAAATTTATAAGCAACCAATGACCTAAGGGATAGATTAACATTTATATATTACAAAAAATATTAAAATCAAGGTTCAATCTCCCCACTTTTAAATCTGTTAGTTCTTGTGTGTCACCACTGTTCTTTATAAATTTACATGTGCAAGTGGAATATTGTCAAATCCATAAGTGCTACATTAGTTAGACGTCATAATTCTCTCAATACATCTAACCATACATTTACTGGAGGAGTTTATTTGTTCATATTTTCAGGATTTCTATTTTTTTTAAAACTAGACAACAGTACTGGAAAAGCATACTAAAATACACCTTATAATCAATAATAGCCAAAGAAGGATTATAACTTATGATTATACAAAAACCTACTCTTAATAAACAAATAGTATGGTCACGTCTCTAGCTATATTCAAATAAATACATGTAATAAACAATTACAAAATCAACAAATAAATCATTCAGTTAATACAAAAATAAAATTCAATAAATTATATATAAATCAAATAAAAAACAACAAACAAGAAAATATAACTTCTTATAGAATAACCCACATCCACACAGTAGCTATTATACTTCATAAATTCCAGTTAATTACACTACAACAACTCCCTCTCCCTTAAGCTAGTTCATCACAAGTGTATATAGCCTACAAACTGAAGTTATATAAGTAATTCAGATCCAACTTTCATTTGTGGTGTTCATCAGCTAACACATTAACCTTTACTCTATATTAACTCCATAACTGTGAAGGGGATTACAAGTGTAGGCTAAAGCTCAGATAAGCTTTCTACTTTCCTTAACATAGAATATCTAACATATTCCATCCTCTTTCTATTCAACCTAAATGTGATGATAAAAAATGTGAATGGTATGACATTAAATTGGTCAACAGATTTTCCAGTTGTTTTGTCAGTCAAACAAGAATAACTGAAATGCTATACCAATTACACACACACACACACACACACACACACACATACATACATGTATATATATATATATCATCATCACCATTTTACATTCGTTTTCCATGCTAGCAAGGGTTGGATGGGTGATTTTGGACCGAGTCAGTTCATCTTTGGAGTCACCACTCTCCAAGATGGGTCTAGGGACCACGTCTCACTCGTATGTCTCATTTGGCTTGGTTTCTACGGCTGGATGCCTTTCCTATCACCAACCACTTTACAGTGTGTACTGGGTGCATTTATCGTGGCACCAACACCAGAAAGGTTGTCATGTCCATGACATAACTAAAGAGTCCTCTCTACCCTATGTTTTTTGTTCGATTGCCAACCATTTTGCAGAGTGTACTGGGTACATTTTATCGTGACAACAACACTAGAGAGGTTGTCATGTCCACGACATGACTGGTGAGTCCTCTCTGCACTATGTTATCTCCATTCGGCCACCAACCACTTTACTGAGTGAGCGGGGTGCATTTTATTTTATTTGGCACCAGCACTAGAGATGATATATATATATATATATATATATATATATATATATATATATATATATATACATACATACATATGCATATGTATGTTGTAGAATAACACTGGGGAATTAATGATAGTATTACAAGGATGGGTCAGTTGGTGAAGGTTTAAGATGGTTCAACATTTGAAAGTTAATCTGAATTCACTTAAATACTAATGTAACTTTTCCATGAAGACACATAATTATTTGAACTTAAACTTGACAAAAAATTATTTGTTTGCTAATTCAGCAATGATTTGATTTTACACATGGGTTTACAAAGGCACACTGACACAAATGTACACACACACAGATATATGTTAAGACACATGCATATATGTATTTGTGTGCATATATGTGTGTGTGTCTCATGGTCTAACTAGTATTATAGCATCTATTTTCCATATACAACTTAATAACATAAATATATAGATAACGGGTTGGAAGAAAGAAAAGGTAGAGGCAGTTGGAGGGAAGAGAAAAATAAGAACAGAATGTAGATGTGAATCTATGAGTGAGATAGACAAACTGATAGATAGTATTGATAGTCAGGTAGAATGATCGATAGATAGACAAACAGCCAGTTAGTCAGACAGACACATAGATGGATGGATGGATGGATGGATTGATTGACAGATTGATAGATGGTAGCAGAGATCAGCAAATACTTCAAAAGTAGTGGTGTATATGTAACAGTAATTTTGAAAAAGCAAAACCTTTGATTAGTAACTGCTATAGACTAAATCAGCAAAATAGGAAGAAATAGTGTTATGTCGCTCAGCCAAAACATTAATTAAAATGTTTTATATCTATATATATATTACATTGTCCTACTTAATTATTCTATTCTGGTCATAATTCCAGGTAAGAGTAAAACAACTTTTAAGTGCTTGTTTGCATTTTTTTAAATTATTATGGATAAAGGATTCCATAAGTTTTTAATCTTAACTCTTTGTGTAGATTCTAATAACAATATTTCTTACTTCAAAGCTGACATAAATGCTGAAATAGAAATATCTAATTTATGAATATCAGAAGTAATATATACTACATATTTCACAATATAGAATATAAAGAGCTATATTATATTCAACTACTTCAGTGTCTCAAATTTGAGTTTTTGAACAGAAATCCTTCTAAGATTAATTTTTAATTTCCTCACTTCAAAACCATTACATATTACATATTAGTCTTTAGTCTATTGACAATACATCTAATCCTTTTACAAAAAAAGACCTTCTACACAAGAAATAATTCAATATGTAATTAACATATATGATAAGCACATGAATAACAGGTACTACATTACCAAATTATACACTACAACATATAATATTACTAAAGTCTCAAGATTGCTATAATGAAGCCAGCAATGTGAATGAAAAGTGTCCTTGGTTAATGGAACAAGTTGGTGAGTAAAATTTGTCTTTGGTATGTGAAGTAATTAACAGACTCATACAACTAACCTTGGCACTAACGAATCACTGCGTATAGTGGTTGTTGGGTCAAGCTCAAACAATGATGCTATATCGTTACCATTTGGGACTGACACCAAACAAAACACCTGAGCAATTGTAGGTCCCCTTAGTTTGTTCCGCATTAAATCCACAGTTGGGTCATTATCAACCTGAAAAGGAAAATTACAACCATAAGTTAACCAAATACAAACATGTCCACATAACTGAATATTAAAGAAATACAGAAAAAGGCATAGAAGAAACTATAAAATCACAGAAAAACAACTAACAAATATTTGTAATTTACTGGGGTTTAAAATGAGCATATTTACAAATTTCACTATTACTACAAAGTAATTGATATAATTATTGATTACTTAGATAGATGCAAGATCTCAGATTTATAGAGGAAGGGAAATGAGAATTGTATAAGCTATTTCAATTAATGGTAAGAATTTATAAATAATTACATCATATTTTCTCCTGTCAATTACTTATCTAAATTTAGAAGAGGAAGGGGAGCTATAAAACAGTCAAAAAAAATTCTTTAACATTTCCATCACGATATTCCCCGCAGGTACCAGTGACTGAATTGCTTAAACTCCAATCATCTTTAAAATAGGAACTATATATTGCAGGATCTTAATCTTAGAATAGTATGTCCACAATATAAACAACTCTTAATATCATATTATTCATTCAAGTATTGAGTTCCAAATGAGATTGAATCTATTTTCAGATACTGAAGCCATATTTAAGTCTAGTTAAGAAGAAAACTTGAAACACAAGTGTGAATGATAATAACAATTTCTTACATAAGTGTGAATGATAATAATAATAATGTTAGAAATTATATTATTGTGATAGCATTTATGAAATCTTGTAATCAAAGGCTTTAAGAGTATTCTCCCTTGGATATTTTTCTCAATTAGTACCATATTTACAACAGTTTATCAATAAAAGTGAATGTATATATATAATGGAGTTAAAATAAATATACATACCTCTGCTGCCAAATATTGATCAGTTGCTAAATGCTTAAATCTGTACAGGCTGTTCCAGTGACCAGCTCCACCTCTACATGGATCATGATGGACAATCTGCAAAAAGATAAAAACAAAAGTGAACCTTACATTATCACTGGCGCCAACCACCCAACCAACCCAATACCAATGAATAACATTGTCCAAAGTAACAAAGTATAATTGGTATCACATAGCCAACATATAAAGGTTGCCCAGTATCAAGCAAACCAATTCATAAGTGTCATCACAGCTAAGGATAATGCAATAAGCTTAAAATATATTAAGTTTAAAATATTCACAAGGATGGTATACAGTTATGGATAAGAAGGATTGAGAAAATTATTTAGTGAAAAGTTTGGGGTGTATGAGATATAGTATGAATGATGAGTGGAGGAGGGAGAGGTACATTAAGTGGGCTTGGACAGAGGTGGTACACTTTTGCTACTTCAGGGGAGAAGAAGCTATTATGGTAGCGATAGGAAAGACAGAAGAAAAAGCAGCAAGTCTGTAGGCTAGTGGCTGTAGTATGTTGGTGAATGGGTCTTTGTCAATCTACTTTTATTTTTTCAGTCTTGAATTTTTGTGTACAGCGGTACCAAATATATCAGCAGTACTCTGTAATGTGAATCACATTTGTACTATGTAGAAAGAGGGTCAGCAAATGATCAACATAGAGTATTTTCTGGCCCAGAAGAGGAAGCCTAATCTTTAAGATTCAGTTTTAGCAATGTTATATATGTACAGTAAAAGTGGGTGGCTGATAGCTCTCCTCCACTCATCATCATACTGTGTCTCACCTCTCGAAACTCTGCATTAAACAGTTTCCTCAATCTTCCTACACAGAATAGTAGACCTATAGAAATATAATTCTTTCGACATTTTTCTTACAGGAACGAAACTGCAGAAGTTCAAACTAAACACCAACTGCATCAACTTCACCAGTCTTGGAAGACATGCAAAGGTCATAAGAATCAGCCCCCCCCCCACTAACTAAATAAAACAAGAATAAACATTTAAATCTTGAAAATGTTATATTTTGTGGCCCTATACAACATGCACTACTCCAGTGACATCAGTCAACCTCATGGATATTTTATGGATGAGTAGTTGTGGTTATGAGGAGAATTTCACTGAAAAACATACATACTTTATAGATGAATGGTTATGGTTGTGATGATGTTTCACTCTAACACATTCTCTCCAAGAGTACATACAGAAATCTAAATTTGCAACTGAAGTTAACCTAGATTAAAGTGAAACAGTAGAATCCAAGGAAACTAATGATGGTCTATATCAACAAATAGTAGTAAGTATAAACAGTACAGAAAGTGCAATATATTAGTTTGCTGTGAGGAAGAGAAATAGTCCAGCATATCTAGCATTTCTTGTTGGAAATGTTAGACTTCTCTTTTTCCTCAAAGCAAGCTAATTTATTCCACTGTGACGTTATTAACCTAGATTGTTTCTAACATAGGCACAAGGCCAACAACCCCAGTACTTGACTGGTACTTTATTTTATCGATCCCAGAAGGATG
>JAOPJM010444147.1:0-11123 GCA_027124095.1 Muusoctopus leioderma | reverse complement strand
ACTTCTAGTGGGCCGCCTGGGCATTTTAGGGAGTCTATTTTATGTGTGCTCTTTGTGGTTACTGCCCCTAAACATCTGGCGCATATGAAATCCACCTTCTCTGATACAAATGATAATGTTTCTGCTTAAGAATAATATATTTGTGCCTCTAGAAATGGCGTTATTTAGATTCAATTTCAGTTTCTTTAGATCAATTTCCTTTATAATTATGAAATGTTGAATTTTCCCTGATTTTTCTGTGAGTATCAATTGACTAATAACCAGTGCTTTTGTTTCATCACTATTAGATCTTTAAGGTTATGGAGAAAATACCAAAATGTGATAATTTTTACTTATTTTTAGTATTACATTATTTAGTTCATAAAAATATAATTTCTTTAAAAAATTATCTGCCTTTGACACTAACCATGCCATCCTACCCCACTTGCACTAAAAGTTTACCCACAGACCACAAACATGGAAGTAAATTTATACTCTAAGTAATGAATTTTGTTTTTATTTATTTCAGGTAGCATCAATGAATGAGTACCGATGTCTATTCTATTTGGGAGTATTAAACAATCATCTGTATGCTGTGGGTGGTATAAACTGGACAGGTGTACTGCCAAGTGTGGAGGTTTACAACTGTGATCAAGATGTTTGGGAAAAGGACAAAGATTTGCCTTATCTTGTTCATGAACATGCAGGTAAGTCAGTCCAGTCTGCTTAGTAAACTATTTGGAATATTGCTTCAAAACAAATCAACATTAAATTTTTGGAGAAATGCTTCTCCTCTTATCTGTCAAACTGTTAATACTAATTCTGTTATCCACTACAGTTAGATGCACTCTTATGTGTAGACGATACTCAAAGATTATAGGTTTATTCTTTGTTTACTAAGAGATGCCAAGAAACAAAATATTAATATACTTTTTAAGCAGCTGCTTAAAAACACACACATGTATATAAAAGTACATCTAAACTGAAGAGACCCTTGAAAGATAATATCATACTGCATGTTGAAATAAAAACATAATATATTCTATACATATGGAGAAGATATAGATATATCATTATATTACAGCTCTAAATCTTACTTCTTTCACTTTTATAAAACTTTGCACAAAAGAAGTATTTTGTTATAATTGCAAGGTATTTATTCCTATACCCCCACACATATATTCATAATTCAATAAAATAGCACTCATGTCATCATATTTTCACATATGGAAGAAGGAATAATTAAAATATCTTTATTTCATTGATGGAATGTTAAAAAGCAGCTGATTTTTGATTTATGACAAATTATGTATGAAAGTCTGTAAATGTAATTTACTGTGTATGTAGCATAGTTAATCAAGGTTGTATTTAAGCTTGTACTTTTATACCATCTCAGACATTGGCAATATTCCATTACAGGCTTCAGATGTAACTTGTCCTGCTTGAAAATCTTGTTAGAGTCTGAAATAGTTATCTATAACCATTACTTACTGTTTAGCATCTATTGTCATCATAAGTGTTGTTACTGGATAAATCAATGGGGTATCCGGCATCATATTGTTTTACTAGATGTGTGCTCTTCTTCTAGCAAAGTCATTTAACTCTTGCTGCAACAAGATTACTGATGCTTGGTGGGGGTAGGTTTGTCTACCAGTCTATGGCTTCTTTTAGGGATGTGCTCCAAGATGTACATGTGTGTGTTGGCTGCACTGTTCCATTTACGTGAGCAATATTCAAGTATGGGGCATATTAGTGCCTGTGTAAGGTCTGCAGCTGATCAGAGATGAAGCATTGAAAAAGAAATGCAATATTTAGGTCTTGATTATATGAAAAATGTTTTGTTGTCATGAGGAATCATCTTACTTAGCTTTGTTGAGAGTGTGATAGTTTTAGTTACACATTATTCATGAGTAGTGAGGATGTAGTATTGTAGCTACATTTCCTTCAGATCTTTATAGTCTACTTTTTGGTGCTGCTGAATAAGATTAAGTTGTCAGGACTCCATTGTGAGATAATTTGGGGATATCTGTTCACATGTATGTGTGTTGAGAGATGTTGGAATTGCTTGTTGATGAGGCCTGCATGCAAAAAGAGAGGAGAAATAAATATAGAGTTAGGTCATCTATATAGATGCACATGCAGTTAGATGTGCTAGGAATGTAGAGAAGCAAGAATGTGAGCAAGATAACTGAACCTTGAGTTACGATCAACACATGCTGCAGTAGATCTAGCAGTTTGAATATGTATTCATAATCTGTTCTCATTGCATGTTGATTTCTCAAGTTTACATTGTTTATGTCAGATATAATACATCAAATTCTCAGCTGCTTTATTTTATTGGTTAAATTTTACCTGATTCTTAAATACATATTACAAATCCAGCAGTTCTTTGAAGTGAAGTAATTAAGTTCAGGGGTTGTGAGATCATATACCAGTGCAAGCATTTCATTGTAAAATTGGACAAAGACTTTACTTCTTTTTGTCTCAGTTTAACTGGGTACCAAAACTTCTGTGAAAAATGATCTACATTTTACTATTATCTACATTTGACTATTCAGCAGAAAATTTGTCTCTCATCCACCTAAAGTTACAGAAAACTGAGTTAAGCCCAGCTCTAAAACTCTTGTGACTGTTGATGAAACCAACTTAGTTTCTTATAATTTCTCCCAATTTCCCTACAATATATTATCTTATATATAATAAATGCACACTTATTCAAATTAACTTCTATTCAAAGACGTATTGTATTGCAATTATTCTTGCCTTTGTGATAAATAAATGTGTTTCCCACAAACACTAATATTTACCCAGGCTTTTATAGATAAATTCAATCATACCTATTCCTGTTCATTAGACCTGTATGCACAGTCTGTTATGACACGGAAGTTACTAACTTATATCTAATAATAATGTATATAAGTTTAATATTTGTTATAGTATAACCAGATCAGTCTGTACAATTTTTGTTTTCTAAAATCTTACAAAATATACTTGTATATATATCGTTATTTCTGTGAATATAGGCATTCAAATGACTGTCTGATTGTGCACAGAAATCTTTAAGAATGTATGTTGTGTGTGTAGTAATTTCCCTAGCAGTTAGTAGTTAAGGCTTCACATATTTATTAGCTAGATTAGATAAAATATGAATCATTTCTACTGTAACAACTATAGTGTGACACTTTATTTTGGGTATGTTGTCCTAACAATTAGAATTTAAAATTTGATTCATATTTTAAAGACAATAGTGGGTTTGTTGTGGGTATTTAGCACTTATATTGAGTAGGTGAAGTGACTATGGAGATGATCCCTCACCTACTTAATTTGTAACAGTTATCCATGAGGTCAGCAAATACAAATTTTTGTACAGTGACATTTCTTACTCAGCATTAAGTTAATAATTCTTGTGGCAGAAGTGTGGAAACAGTTGAATTGTCCTGCAATTTCCATTTATGCTTGTTTGCTTCCATGATGTAGAATATGGGGTATTGTTCTGATGGTTATATATGTAAGAATATATATTCCTGGACAATTAGGAAATCTCTTTATCTTAGTTTATTTTGCTACTGAAGCATGGTTTGATAGCCAGTCTTCATCAGACACTACTATTACTATTGAGATACTATCCCATTTTACTGTAATTTTAAATGAAATAACATAGTACTGATTACTTAATTGACTCATTTGTGATTACATTCTCTTTTTTGATCTTTTTTAATTTTACACAGTTTAGATTGTTTGAATAAATTTTTTTATGAGGTGTTTTCAGTTGTATTTTGACTGTGTAGTAGAGTGTATTCTTACCCTGGTACTGTCTGTCTACAGAGCAGAGTTCCTTAATGTTGAGCTATGTCATTTAAGTGATAGTTGGACAAAAATAGACCAATGGATATCATATAGGACTACTACAGGACTATTAACTAATGGCTTGTGAAATCATATCTCCTTTTGGTGTTTTCTTGTGTCTCCGAGTAGGTGATTTAATTCTATAAGTATCAGTAGATTTAGCTTCCTATCAAGGGAGAAATTAATCTCTCAATCACTTAGTAAAGTTTCTGTATAGTCAGACCTGCTCTTCTATATCATGCCCCAGTGGTCTCATGCCATTGAGAACTTCACTTAAAACAATGTTGTTACCCTTGACATTAGCAAAGGCTTTGACCACACCTAGCATGAGAACCTTCTAGCTAAGTTTCACACCTACAAGCTACATCTGTCTGTCATCTTTTGGATCGGAAGTTTTTTGTCAGACTTCCTCATTGCAGCATATGTCAATGCGTTTCTCTCTCTGACCCACATTCTATCAACTCTGGTGTATATATGGATTTGGTTGTGATGTCCCACACTTCTTTCTTCTGTCCATTAATGACATTCTCATTACTTCTAACCATACACACACCACACATTCCAAGGTGGATGATACCACTCTCCACACTAGGTATCATGCACACACATTGAAGACACCTCATTACTAGACATACACTGATACATTGAAGACACTCTCTAATGTGAGTCTCCTCTCTTTTTGTATATCTTGGACTACATTATTCAATGCGCACTTTCTTTTTTAAGAAGGTGGCATGTAATTTGAGGTTATTTGGCTGCTATTTCTAGCAGTTTGAGTGACTCTGTAAAGACTCCATCATTGGCTTATGTTTCTAGATGAATGGTGCCAGGTTTCTAGATGACTGATGTTGTATTGAAGTAGTTGTTCAGCTATATCTGGGGAATCATGCGAGGAGGTATATCTGTATATTAACTAGGGACCTTGTTAACTGGGCTTCTATACATAGCCTGTACTGCTCATACAAGCTATTCATCTACCCCAGTTTCCTTAGCGCCCACCAGATGACAGCACGTGTGACCCTGTCAAAGGCCTTCTCTAGGTCAACAAATGCTAGGTATAATAGCTTACTCTTAGCTAAGTACTTTTCCTGCAGTAGTCTCACTGTGAAGATGCTATTCTGAACTGCATCTCGTCTATGCTGATTCTGCTCCTAATCAAATCTGCAATGGTTCTTTTGGTGACTTTCATAACCTGGTCCAGCAATTTGATGCCTCTGTGGTTTCCTCTCTCTAGTGCATCACCTTTGCACTTGTAACAGTTAGCAATAATACTGCTACACATGTGACTAGTGTATGTCCTACCATGCCAGATGTTTTAAGCATCTCTGCAATTATACCTGATGGATCAGCAGTCTTTCCTGTCTTCATATCCTTAATTGCTTTGGAGACTACATTGCTGTCAACATTGAGTGGTCCCTCTGTTGGGTTTAACTAGGGTAGACCCTCACTCTCCCATGCATTCTCTACATTCAGCAGCCTTTCATTAATCTCATCTGTGGCCCTCTATGCTGTGTTGCCCAAAATCTCCCTCCGTCTCTTCATATGCATTCACTAATATATCCTTAATCCTCCTACTGTTCGTTATCATCATCATCGTTTCATCATCATCATTTTTACGTCTGTTTTTCCATGCTAGCATGGGTTGGACAGAGATTTCTTGAGGCAGCAGTTTACGGTCGGATGCCCTTCCTGTCACCAACCATACTGATTCAGTATGGGCATCACAACACTGAATCACTGAATGGCCGGGCATCTGGTTATTAGGGACATAAACAAATGTCACCATATATATATATATATGGTGAAAGTGAACTATTTTTGTGTGAAAACACCTCAATCACCTGAGTTTCATACCTGTAAATTTCATAATAAATATGCTGCAAAAAACCTGTTTTTTAGGCATTTACTGCTCAATTATTAGAGGACTTACAAACATTTAGAATGGGATGTTAAGAGTTAAAATAATTATATGCAGTTGTCATTATTATCTCTGCATGAGTCGATGTATTACATAAGAAATAGATTTGTTTTGTATTGCTTACTCAGGAGGGTAGGGCAGTGTCCATCATCATTTTTAAGGGTTTCTTAGACTGTAGGGAGGGAGGGAGGAAGGTATCCTCAGACCTGAGACCTGGCCTGAATGCTTGCAACAGAGAGGACCCCGCTAAAGGCACCCAAGGACCAGGTGCTGGTGTTAAACTGGGCAACAGATAAAGTCTGCCACTCAAGTAGGTCACAGTGGGATTTGAACTCAGAATGCAAAGAGCCGGAACAAATACCACAAGGTATTCCATCGAATGCTCTAAGGATTCTGTCAGTCAACTGCCCTAGACTTGTACTTTATTTATCTACCCCGAAAGGCAAAGTTGACCTCAGCGAGATTTGAACTCAGTGCGTAGTGAGCAAGGCATCCTATCTGTAGCTCTAATGACTCAACCAATTTGCTGTTCAAACGTTGAGGCATCTACTTACCTGTTGTTCAGCACACCTGAATATACAAATGAAAGATTGTTTGAAACATATTTTTTGTGGGGATCATTTCTGCTGTAGATATTTTGTATTATTTACTAAGATTTTGGACATATGTGGGCCAAATGATGAAGAGCTTCCAGAATTAAATTTAATTACTGTATGGAGGTAGTTGAATATAACTGAACTGAATTATCTCGCTAACCGAACTCATGTGTAGTTGGTAATATCAGATCTGTGAACAGCTATGATTTTTGAAAGGTTTCACTGACTGATAAACAAGATTAAGAGAACACTGTTAAACAGTAGCTCGTCTATGTACTTTACACATCTAAAGAATTGAAAGAATTTAACTCATTCCCAGCTATGTTTTCATCGAAAATAGTCGTTATTCTTAAAGTTTGTGTTAGTTATTATTCAAGATTCTAACATCAGTGGATTTGAAATTGCTTAAATAAACAGAAATTTAATATGTTGAATGAATAATTAAAGAATAAGAATGCTTATTATAGTATGCTACAACTGCTTAAAGCTAGAAAGACTAGACAGAAATATTGCAAAAGCACAATAAATAGATTTTAATGAGATACACACTGAGACTCCAAGAGGTTGAACATTTTACCATTTTACCATTTGGAGGTTTACAAATGCATTAAAGAAAACATTGGTATAATAATCATCTTCATATATTTTATTGTTATTAGAATCAAAAAAACTTATTGTTGTTGTTGCTTAGCCCCAGGTCAGCCCTGATTGAGCAGACCTATGATCAAAGGTGTTCTAGTTGTGACCAACCCATCTTTTATTCAGAACACATTATCATATGTGTCCATCACATTTTAAGATAATAAGGTGTGATTCGATGGAGATTTGGCTACTGGTTCTAGCAGTTCAAACTACCGCTCAGTGACTCCTCATTGGCTCATATTTCTTGGCACTAATTGAGCAGACTTCTGATCAGAGGAATTCCAGCCATGACCATCCTGTCTTTTTAGAGATATCTAGGACTATTATGTTCAATGTGTCCTTTCCATTCCTTAAGATGGTAGAATGTGATTTGTGAGAATTTGGCTGCTATTTCTAGCAAGTCCAATGACTATGTAGCAGTTCCTTTATTGGCTTAAAAAGGTTATTAACTGTCATAACTATTTGAAATCTTATTACCACAAGTTTGTAAATAGTTTCTCAAATACATAAGACTTGTAGAAAATAAATGAGGAATATTTGTTGAAATCTTTGATATGAAACATGCTGTACTTTTACCTGTTACTTTGTGTACATGTATATATAACATGCTTATGTACACCTAAACGTGCAATGGCTCTTGCTATGGTTTTAGTCTCGGAGAACAACTTCACGCACACACACACATATATGTATATATATGTAAAGAGAGACAGAGAGAGAGAAAGAGAGAGGGAGAGAGAGAATAGAGAGGGCTCTTTAGCCTTGCAGGAGACAAGGCATCCTCTCAAGTTTTGGTGCCATGATAAAATACACCATGTACACTCTGTAAAGGGGTCAGCAATCGAACGGAGACAACGTAAGGGGTAGAGATGACTCTCTAGTCATATTGTGGACATGGCAACCTTTCTAATGCTGGTGTTATGATAAAATGCAACCCAGTACAATCTGTAAAGTAGTTGGCGATAGGAAGGGCATTCAGCCATAGAAACAATGCCAAATGAAATGTGCTGATAACCCATCTTAGGAGAGTGGTGACACCAAATAGGAAAGTTATTGTAAAACGATGTTGATGTTGATGTTGATGATGATGATGATGATGATGATGATGATGATGATGATGATGATGATGATGATGTTGATGATGATGATGAAGTTGATTATTCTTCCTTCATTTGTCGAACGAATCACTTTGAAGTAAATAATTAAACTTTATGAAAATGTCAGATTCATCGCAAAATGCGTTGACCGGAAATATATAACGTAGGCTAGAAAGTAAAAAAAAAAAGAAGAAACAAACAGAAACAGAGAAAACAAAAAACAACCAACATTACAAAAGCAATGATAATTGCTGGAAATCGAAAAAAGTAAATAAAAAAAATCTGTTAGAAAGTTGAAAAATAGGTTTGCTCTGCTTCTTTACTTACTCTGTCTAAAAGCTTTTCTAAGTACGCTAAATTAATACATCAAGAAGCAATATCATACTTGTTTTGATGTGGTATTGGATATATTCTGTAATTGTCTTATATATTTATATGTGAATTACTAACAGTATAATTACGTGAGATCACGAGAGTCCTGTGCTCATGCGTACTGGCCTGTAGTAGAACAACTCGCCATTTATTATAAAAGGTGAATAACATGATTTTGTTAGTCGACAACTTCTGAAGTGTGAAATACGTCAATAGCTGGATATTGACTTCTTGAAATTGCGGATTGCAACACTTTTCACACTTGACAAATTACTTTAAATCAACTATGTCATCAACCCTACTATGTTAAAGAATAATACTGCAGAGACCTTTGATAGATTTATTGTCCGGTTTGGAAGATAACTTAGACTTATGAAGCCAGTCGAGAACGACAAAATAGGTTTATTTCTTGTAAGTCTAAGAGATACAGCAGCCCGTTAGTACGATGAAATAGAGTGACCTGAAACTACCAAAGAGGAACATTAAGATTACATTACACACTCTTCAAGAGCAATAAATGTGATTGCTTTTAAATTTACTAGCAGTAAAAATATATTCAGTAAACGAATACGCCTGTATTTATTGAAACATCAGGCTGGACAACCTATTAATGGTTTTGTTAGTTCTCTTAGACAAATATCAAAATACAGTAAATGTTCCAATATCATTTGCGGAAGAGGCTATTAGAGATACTTTCTGCCAATGGCTAAGCAAGGAAACAGAAGAAAAGGTAGTTTGCCAAAGCATTGCCTTGTCTCATAAAGCTGAGAACATTATTACATTGCAAGACGCTGTTTCTACAGTCCAGCTGGAGGAGACTACTATTAGTGATATGGACAGCATTGCTATGTATGACCATAATTCTTATGTTGCTACTTTGGGGAAATCAGCTTTAAGTTAGGCTAAAACTTGTTCCTCGTGTGGATCAAAAACCGTAAAGAATGTCCTGCTGTTGATAAACGATGTCTTAATTGTAAGATGAGAGGAGATTTTGCAAAGATATGTCGAAAAGAAATTTGCAAAGGTATGTCGCATACCAACAGTATCAACAGTATCATCCTGCCCAACACCTAAGCAGAATTTACAAGCAGCCAAATAAGGGCTTGATGTCTGAGACGAAAAACAGCGTACCACATCATAACGAATATTTAGAATCTCTTTATGGTGCCACAAAATACGTTTTCGACGTGAGCATTCGGTATGTACGATTGAATGAACTACCTACACGTTAAATTAATGTATAAGTGGCTGAGTATTCCACAGTCAAGTGTACACTTACCGTAATCCTCAAGCCGAATCAGCGTGACAAAATATATGTACCTTTGAATTATACACACAATGCATCCAACGGGTTTCCACAAAGTCGTGTCGACACAATTTTACACACAAGACTTTGGTCGACCCGAGGCTATGTTAAAAGACACTTGTCCAACACGACACACACATAGTAGGATCGAACCTGGGACTCCTTGATTGCGAAACGAACTACTCGGCTATACATGTGTCCTCCAGTTTTAGATAATCATCAAAAGATGGAATGATAATTGCTGGAAAGCCTTTGATTATAAATCTGCTTGATCAGGCTTGACCAGAGGCTAAACACCAAGTACTACAGCTATATGAAAGGTGGGGTTGAAGAAGATTAATGAAACGTTATTGCCAGCAATTCAGACCAGAGAATAACAAAAGCATAGTCTTCGGTGAGACCATAGTGATAATAAAAATCACAAACAATAATAAATCAAGTTATTGGCCTTTCTGTAAGAGGTGCAGTGGTCGAGTGGTTGTGGATTAGCAGAATCATTAGATCTTTCGGTATTGCAAGTGACTTGAATTGAGACCGTGTGTTGAAACTGAAGCAATTACAACGTGGGAGAGTCATATTAGCCACTATAAAAACACACCAGTTGATATATTTACTTTATATTTATTTCATGAGGTGACACGTCACGAAATAAATATAAAGTGAATATATCAGCTTGCGTCTTTTTAAGTGGCTAAAATGTCTCTTCCACGATAGAATCGTTAGAGTGTCAAATAATATGCCTTGCGGTATTTGTTCTGGCTCTTTACGTTCTGAATTCAAATTCCACCAAGGTCAACTTTGCTTTTTATTCTTCCGGCGTCGATAAAATAAAGTACCAGTCAAGTACTGGGGTCGGTATAATTGACTGTACCCTCTCAAAAAATGTCTGGCCTTGTGCCTATGTTAGACATCATTATTAGGATTACTATCTCATCAATTATAGTCATGTAGTAAAGAAATAATTCGCGACATAATTCTAGGTTCGATCTCACTACGAGACATCATGGGGTAAGGACTTCTAGCTTTTGATGATAAGTTATGTTCCAAACAACAGATGAATAGTGAAAAAGTTATAATACTGAATCTATTAAATTCTTGGTTATATTCAAAATTAATTGAAACAGAGAGGGAATGCATTTCATTAGAAATATGTTCACAGAAGGCTTAAAAAATATTGCATATGAGATTTGTCAACCATCGTAATTAACCAGACATAGGTGAAGTAGATTAAACTCACAAGTATGGCCGCAGGCATGGCTGTGTTGTTAAAAAGTTCACTTTGTACTTATATGGCGCAGGCATGGCTGTGTGGTTAAGGAGTTCGCTTCGCAACCACATGGTTTCGGGTTCAGTCCCACTGCGTGGCA
>JAOPJM010444146.1:0-18025 GCA_027124095.1 Muusoctopus leioderma | reverse complement strand
ATATTCATGATGCGTATGATGCAACCAATCAGGAGGCAGGATTTTCTGTAATCTGCAAACCTGTTTGGGAAAAAAAACTCGCCAGCCGGCACCTGTTCGGTGTTCGAACTATACGGCCATCCATCGGAACCGCTTCGCATCGCTTGCTTGGTCCGCCAAGGATACCCCATCTCGTCTCTTCTGTATGTTTTGGCGCTGGAACTAGTGTTTGCAAGGTTGATTGGAGATGTTGAGGGGCATCCCATTTGAACTGGGACATAGGAGATCCGTATCCGCATACGTGGACGTCGTCACCGTCGTGGTGTAGGACACATCGGAAATCGAGATGGTCAGCACCATTCTGGAGGAGTATTAAGAGGTAACAGGAGCACACATAAACCGCGATAAGTCGGTGGGCTTGCAACTCGGCACAGGAAAAGACAAATCCGGCTTCTGTCACTGAACCAATGTTCCGGTTAAGGGGATTGGGGGGTCAGGTTCAGACGAGACCTCCAGTTTGGTAAAAACCGGGAAGCGGTTGCGAGTAGGGTGGCTAGTCTCACCCAGAAATGGACTGGGAGGAAGCTGTTCCTGAACGTCGGGCAGAAGTGGCTAACGTCTACATCATTTCGGTGGTGTACTACCAACTAACCGTCGTGCCTTGTCCAAAATGGAGCGTATGCTCTTTCGCTCTGTCAACGCCCACTTCAAGAGTGTCTCAGGATACTGTGGTTGATGATGTGCAAGCACGCGCTGAGGCTGTGGCATCTACACATATTCCTGGACGATGACGACGGTGAACAGGTGTCGTCACCGTTTGTGCGACACGTCTTTCCGTAGCTCGTCTCTTTGACCGAGCTGCAGTTCTAGATCAGGTACAGACCGAGGTTGGGCGTTTGACATCTGGAATGATGTCAGGCGCTCAATGCACTCTACCAACTGGACAATGTGGTCGGTAAAAAAGTCAACCCTCGCATTCTATACAGGGTTAGTGGAGGATATCAGCGACGTTGGCCTGGAAGTAATTCTGGGTGTCGAGAAAGACACTCTGAGTAGTCTCTTCTGGAGGACTTTCAGGTCAGGGATTATGGGCAGTTTCCAAATTATCTTGACCTGGCAGTGCTACAGGGGACCTTTTCCTGCTCGGGAAAATCTTTACAGGCATGGCCGCGTTGGAGCCGCTAGTAACCGAACCCGTCCGAGATCTGTACAGAATGACGAAACTGTCCGGCACGCTGTCATTCAGTGTCCGTGCATTGCTGATTTGTGGGATTATGTCAAACAGTTGTTACCACGTGCAGGACGTATTCAGCAATCAGCCCAGCCTATCGTCAAAATCGAACCATCGCTCTTCCTTTGGCAAGGAAGAGCGGGTAGTCTTCCTTTGTCTGGTGGCTATGGCAAAGTAAGTTGCGTGGTGGACGCGGTTGAAAGTTTTGAGGATAGAGCTCTTATTCGCAGCCATGCCCCTCATCAACTTCTTCAAGTACCACTTGAAGGGGAAGGTGAGAATAGAGAGTGAAGTACTACTCACCTGTCAATTTTAGGAAAAGTGAGAGCGGCGAAATTTCTGTTGCTAAATGGGCCAACATTGACTATGCAGCTGTAGACTGGCGGCAAGAACTGGGAGAAAGCATTTGCTTTCGGTGTGTCAGGGTAATCCGGGTTGTGTGTGGAGTGCACGGAATCACTCTATGTGGTTGACTCCCTTTTGGGGAGGACCCTTTCTTGTTGCTATTTTGTTGTTCTATACTGTTATTGCTATTCATTGTTATCTATTTATTAATGTATATTTATTGCTTTTGTTGATTTCGCCTTTCGACACGATGTAAATTCCTCAGTGTTTCTTGTTTGTCGATTTCTTTTGCCAATAAAAAAAATAAAAAATTAATATTATCATTGTTTAATTTTAATGAAAAGTCTCGATGTTGAAATTAATATTTCCACTGAAAGATAAAAATATCTTCTCTCCAGTTGGATATGAAATATTCTAAGTTAGTTGATATTAGAAATGTGTTCTTTACATCTATCATATAAACATAACCAACGTCTCTTTCATAAATCTTTATAGTATACAGAGCAGACATCTTCCTTTTGTCTGCTATATGGAATACCTGGTAAAATGGTGCTGGTTATTCTCCCCCCCCCCTATTCTGAAGATTACTCATAGGTTTCACGAAGCCAAAAAATATAAGACTTAACTTGTTTACCTTGACTTTCTTCGTTCTATTGATACCGCCAGGAATTTGTGATATTTTGTTTTTATTTGTGTTTTATGCAGGAACGACGGTGTATGACAGTGTCTACATGTCTATAGTTTCTGCCTTCTACTTCGTTCGATTTCCATCATAATATTGTTGATTGAATAAATAAATAAATAAATAAATAAATAAATAAATAAATAAATAAATAAACAAACAAACAGATAAATAAATAAATAAACAAACAAACAGATAAATAAATAAACAAACAGATAAATAAATAAATAAATAAATAAGCTGGATGATTCAATGTTAGTTTGTTGCCGTTTGCATCACGCAGAGCAGCCACCGATACAATAAGTTGAGTGTATATATGTGTGTGTGTGTGTGTGCGCGTGTGCGCGTGCGTGTGCGTGGGTGTGTGGGTGTGTGTGTGCGTGTGTGCGTGTGTGTGTGTGTGTGCGTGCGTGCGTGCGAGCGTGCGTGTGTGTGTGTGTTTGACTCTAACAACCATTAGATCGCAGGTACAAATACTGAAGGTTTCCATCTAAGCCACGTCAGTCTAGTAGAGTTCATTCTTCTTTAAGCCTTACCAAGCAATATAAACTCAATGAATTCGTCAATTCTACAGCTATTCCACTGCTAACAATGGTGGGGGAGTCATTACTTCAAGGGTCTAATATATTAGCTACATAGACTGAGGTAGCCAGAGTTAAACATCTTAACCATGTGAGATACACCAGTGACAACTGCGAGACTCTCTCTCTCTGGTAGGAACGAATTATTTGATATTTCCATTAAGAATGAAACATTGTTTTTATAGAGGAGGAGGATACTAGGAAGTTGTGATGTTAATGAGTTTCACAGAGAACATGAGAGAGAGAAATATAATGAAGCACTTAGAACTAACTGGTGAATTCGATTCATTTACATCTCACGGCTATATTAATGCTTCCTCGACACACGGATAACTTGCTTATTATTAACATATCAAATGAAATTTACCAGTGGGTGAACATGAGATTGCGTGATGTTCATCCTTTTCTAGAAAGCATTAGTGACGTAAGAGCTTTATCATAAATTGAGTACTGTGTGTGTTTGTTAAACGTCTAAGAACCTATTTGGCATGAGAACCTCCTGGCTAAATTTTCGCCTATGAGCTCCATCCATTTCTCATTACTTGACTTGGAATTTTTCTGTCAGACTGCACCATTACAGCATGTGTTGACGGGAGCTGTCTTCGACCCACACTATATCAAATTATTTACATACATAATATTCTAAAATTAAACTACACAAATCAATCATAATTATGTCATGTCTCTCACACTCTTCTGTACGTTCACGACCTGCTTTTCACAACACGCCTATGCAAATGATACTACTATTCACTCCTCCTTAACCATCCGTATGCGTCACCCACGAACAACCTAAATCTCTCTTGCAAGATTCGCGCTGCCTTCATGGACGGAGAACTTGAAAACATCCCCCAAAGAAGAGCAAGGCAACCTAGTTTCCTTCAACAACGCAAAGACACAATCACTACAAATATCAAATAAACATAATTTGGCATCACTCTCTGTAGTCATGATCAACACACAACTAAAACCCTCAAATCGCCCCAAAAACTAAGCTTCACAATCTCTGATGATTTATAGCGGCCCCCGTGTTTTTCTTTCTTTCTAATGGTTTAGTCAGAGAAGGAAGGGTAGCACCCATGACTTTTTTTTACAGCTTCCGTATCGTCAGACCAGAGACCTGGTCTGAATGTTTGCGACAGAGTGGACTCCGCCAAAGGCACATAAAGGCTAGATGGTGGTGTTAAACAAATATACAACATTGCCAACACTACATTCCGCAGACTAGGATTTATGTTTAAAGCCAGAAAACATATTTCAGTCCTGATTAGTTACTAACACCCTACAAATCTTAAATAAGACCCACAACAGTGTACAGGCCGTTTGCTTGTGACACTGGCATAAGAACTCAGCACAGCTCCATATATTGCTGAAAACAACACCATAACTCATAGATTATACCCAGCAATGATTATATATTAATATTCCAGTCAGTGCCTATGGAAAATGGCTGCAGTGTTAGATTAAATTGGGCCTGGGAATTTCCTGGAATTTCAGAAAATGTCTGCATATATTGAAGATTAGCATTCACATTTTGGGAAGAAGGCCCGAAAGAAATTTTGTACCCTCTGATAAAAATCTTCTCAGAAGCCCTGATGCCAGTACGCTGCTTTACGTTCTGAGTTCAAACCCCGCTAGGGTCGACTTTACCTTTCATCCTTACGGTTTCGATAAATTTTAAGTACCAGTTGAGTACTGTAGACGATCTAATCGACTATACCCATCCACCCCAATTTGAGGTCTTGTGCCTATATCAGAAAATAATATTTCAGTTGTGCAGTTGAAACTGAATTTGTTATCTTTTGAAATATGTTTCGTAGCTTCTACAGCAGCTACCTTGCCCTACGAATTCTAGATTGGCAACGAGTTGTTGATTTCAGTATACTTGTTCCAATGCTCACTGAATTTTTCCCTAATACTCCGAGTTGTTTCTCCTATGTAAGTTTCAGGGAGGTTTTCACATGATCCTTATTGGCACCTTATGTGGTATGTGGGTTTGTAGCACACATATTGCAAACATTTGTACAGGTGTCCCTGTCAAAATGGGATGGGGTAGGACTTACAGATGAACGAGCTGATGGATCAATCTGTTTTTTATTCTTTCTACGACTTTAATATTGAGATTAGTTTCTCGGAGGATTTTCTTAAATCTATTTGGTAATTAATTATTGAGTGTGGCATCTACAAACAATACATTATCAAGCTTATTGTTATCATACCGTGTACTGGCCTTCACTGTTTTATTATTATCTCTAACTACTCTATTCTTGTTATGATATAGGGGATATATTCCATCTGCATCATTTCTTAGAATATTTTCGAACCATTTGTTTGTTCTTTATACACTCTGAGCCTATCTTTTTGTGCCTAATCAGTTAACTGCATTCGGGAGATAAAGTATTGAATGTGCTTTCGCCGTTCTTGAGGTTGGCACATTTGTACAGTGGCGACCTTCTGGTGATGACCTTTCTGGTATAACATTTTCCTTAGTATTTATCCAGTCCGTGTCATCTGTTGGTGACAGAGAAGGTCTGTTCAGACATAGCTCTGCTTTCCTCAGAAGAAGAGGAGGGGGGGGGGAATAATAGGAGCCCTAAAAATTGCATACTCATGTTCTGGCTTGTCAGATTGCTGCATCTGACTGGTTATCTAGTTTCAGCAGCCGTAATACTACAAATGATGATTCTGGGAAAGCTACCAAGAAACAACTGAATGTTGGATCTTCAAATGTGGGAAGTCATCAGGCTTGTAGTTCTTGTTTTGAGAGGAAGATGGCTCTTGTCTCACAGGTTTTAAACAAATACAACATTGACATTGCTACCCTTAGTGAAACTCGTTTTCCCGGGATAAGTCAACTGGAAGAAATAAGAGGTTACACTTTATATTGGATAGGTAAGGAAGAAAATGAAACTAGGTCATCTGGTGATGGGTTTGCAATATAAAGTACCATTGCTAAACAACTACCACCTCTTCCCAAGGACCAACGTGATCGCATTATGACATTAAATATAGATATGAAGGACGAGGACTCAGCATATTTGATAAGATGCTGTGCTCCGACAATGTCATGTAATAAACACGACAAATGTGCTTTTTATGATAGCTTACGTTCTGCTATCTTAGAAGTCCCTCATAATGACAAGGTCCTACTGCTAAGTTACTTTAATGCCAAGGGTAGGTTACAATTCTGAGGGTAAGAAATGTGAGCTCTCAGATAAATTAGGTGCATCTCTGTCAAATGTTAATATTGCAAAAAATGTTGAAGCGTTTTGAAGGTGCCTCAGAGAAGTAACATATTCTGCTTCCTTTGAAATTCTTGGATTACTCCATCGTAAGCATCAGCATTGGCTCGATAAGAATAACTTTGCATTAAAAAATTGGAAATCTGAGGAAAAAATTCCAAGCGAAAAGGAAGACTTATCTTGAGCTAAAAAGATTAGTACATAAATCTTTAATAAGTATGAAAAAGACATGGTGGGGCACAAATACCAACCGAGATTCAGTCTGCAGCAGATATGAAGGACATTAAGGCATTCTATGAAAGTTTGAAAACGATTTATGGACCAGGCGTTCTATGATGGTTTGAAATAGGTTCGTGGTTAATTTCCTGACATGACTGTGCTGATGGTACAAAACTGCTGATTGAAGAAAGTGAGATTTTACCAAGAATGGAAGGAGCACTTTGAGACTGTTTTGTATACTGATTCAACAATTAACGAGGATATTCTTTCGTCAGTTCCACAAAAGTCAGAAATAGTACAACTAAGCTTAATTTCATGCTGCAATAAAACAAATGGCGTCGAGGAAGTCTCCTGGTTAAAACAGCATATCTCTTGAAGTCTACAAATATGGTGGCATGTATATATATATGTGTGTGTGTGTGTGTGTGTGTGTGTGTGTGTGTGTGTGTTTGTGTGTGTGTGTGTTTGTGTGTGTGTGCGTGTATGTGTGTTTATGTGTTCATGTGTTGTTTATGTTGCGTCCCTTATGTCCTGTAACTTAGCTGTTCGACAAATAGAGATCAATAAAATATGTTACCAAAGTGAAATATGTACTGGGGTCGATTTAATCGACTTAAACCCTTGAAGGCGGTGTCCAGTATGGCCGTAGTCCAATGACTGAAACCAGTAAAAAAAGTAAAAGAATGAGAAATGATTTTATTTCCTCAGATACTCGTTAACCTTCTCTTTGATCCAACTATGTTAACTGTCAGATACTGATTTATTCCATCTTCCAATACATTTCAAACCAGTATCATTTCAAACAAGAGTACACGAACGCCAACATCACTTATCGATTCACACAATTTGCGAGTGAATCATGGAAACTACCTTTATAAGAGTGAACTATCACAATGAAACAGAAATTCTTACATGTCTTGCCAGAATTATAAGTTGATCAATTTGTCATGTGTTGTCAGACCTTCATGCAGAAATTTCCGTCGATCTACAAGAACTATCTTCTTCACAGGAACCCCAGAAATCAAAACAAGAAAAATGTTGAATATGAAACAAGAATGCTCAAGGATTAAGTAAAATTCTCTAGAAGTAATATTTTTTTCACCTAATTTAACATAAGAAATGATAACATTCAGTCTCTGAAGAGAATTCCAACTAGGATCAAAACCGGTTAATCTCGTTATTTCTGTCCACGGAGAAATTAGAAAATAGCCAGTTGTTTGCATTTGTTCAGTACATTCGATTACACATCGCATTGACAGAGCTAAAAAAAACCTTATAGTGCTTGATAGGGTATACCTTATAGTGCCTTTCCATTAACGATAACATTCTAATCTCTTTAAAAATCTTTTGTGTCCGTTTCCAGCTTCTACCATAAACCTGTCCGTGTAAATCCAAAAGTTCAGATTAACAAGCCTATCATCAAAAAGGCTAAACTTAATCCTGAAATTGAATCAAATCATTAAACATACAGTGGTTTCCTTGTGTTGTCAGTTGTTATGACTATTTCCTTATCTTGAGTGTGTTACTCACACAACATTTCGAGCGGTAGTCTTTCCAATGGTCTTCAAGTGATATTCCTGATCTAAAACAGAGTTAAACCTAGAACCTTTATTTTACCAACTGTGTCTGATGTTCAAACCATTGGCCATTTGTCCCAAATGACATAGTGTTGTCATTTTAAGGTACTTAAGCATTTGTCCCCATTTGGTCCAGCTCAGGAATACCACCTGAAAATGATTGGAGATTATTCCGATCGAAACGTTGTGTCAACAACGCATCCAAGGTGAGGAATTAATCCGAAACAAAGGATACCACTGCTAAACTACAAAATCAACTAACATGGTTCTCAAAGTGATGATAAATACACAGAGCCTTATATACGAGATGCAGTGAAAGAAAAAATCAAATCCTATTAAAGCTGATTTAAGTAGACAACAGTCGAAATATTCATTGAGTACCAAAGTAAGAGTATCCTAAGCCGCGAGTGGCTTTTTAAAGGCCGGCATTTAACTCCAGTTCCATAGCATTAAGCTGATGAGAAATATTCTCAAAAGAACACTAGTCTATCAAAAGTTCTATCCACACGAAAAAATACATTGACTTTACTTTTAATTTCAAGTATTTTTTATTCAACTGTATTAATTATTACCCTCAACGGACTCCTCGGATTCTGTATTTTTATATTATCAAAGGTAAATATTGTCTGATCTGCTACCTATTCCTAACTGCTAGGTGTACTTAGGCAGTATGGAATAAAGTGTTGTACTCAGAAACACTGAAACACCAGGAGTAGCAGCTCTAAACTCGACAGTGGATACAGTATTGGACTACTTACTCACATATCACAACTACTACTACTACTACTGTACTCCCCATTCACTAGAAAGTTAAGGAGTGATGTACTGAATGCCGTAAGCAAAAAATCCTTTATTAATTGAAATGTCCCTCCTAGCTGGAGAAAGAAAAACAAAAACCTAGCGGCAATTGTTAGGCGGCTCTCAAAGAAAAAAAGAAAAGAGAGAGACAATTTCAAGAAATAAAAAATTGATTTCTCAAAGATTTACAAACTTAGAGGGAGTCAAGTCCGATCTTTGTTTGCAGGCAAGGGACAACAATGGACATGTTTCGGTCTATTAGACCTCATCAGCATAGTATGGTCTAACCATGCCTGGCGATCAGTTGATATAGATTTTTACATATATAAAATAGTAACGAATAATTTTTGGCCAGTATAATTAGCATCAGAAATAAAATGAGCTAAGGGAAATAACTCAAATGAGCCAATGGCATGAATTTGGATGATTGAAAATAACGGAAAGTGTAATAGTAGCGAATTGGAAGAGTCGTTAGAGCTTCGGATAGAATGCCTCACGGAATTTGTTCTGGCTCTGTGCACTCTGAGGTCAAATCCTGCCGAGGTCAACTTTGTCTTTCATCCTTTCGGGAGGTCGATAACTAAAGTACCAGTCTAGAAGAGCAGTGGATCAGTGGAATTGTTAGAGCATCAAACGAGACGCATTGCAGCATCTGTTTCGGCGCTTTGCGTTCTGGGTTCAAATTCCGCCTACTTAACACCGGAATCCACGTAGCGGGTAACGCGGCCTTCGGAAGCCGGCCAACGGCGATAGGTCTCCGATGTCAGACGGAGCAATGTGTCGTAAGGGGCAACATCTTGGGTTGCATTAATATACATGAATGTGGACCCTGCACTGAAGTAGTATAAACACTATGACAGGAAAATAAAAAAAAATAATAATGATTCCTTACATTGGCACAAGGCCAGAATTTTTATTTTTTTACTTGCTTGGTACTTTGTTTATCGACTCCGGATGGATGAAAGGCAAAGTAAACCTAACCTCGGCGGGATTTGAACTCAGAGCGCAGCGAGCTGGAACAAATACCGTAAGGCATTCTGTCCGACGCGCTAATGACTCTGCCAATTCGCCGACCCCCACCCCACCCCCCAAGTAATAATAACAATAATAATTATCGTTTCTAACATAGATCAGAAATATTGGGAGAGGAGAACAGTTGATTATATCGACCCCAGTAATTGACTGGTGCTTTATTTGATTGACCCCGGAAGGATGAATGGCAAAGTTAATCCCGGTGGGATTTGGAAAGTGTGTGGCATGATGCTAGAACAGATTGAAATACAATATATCCGAGACGGATGATCCATGGGTTCCTCCTAAACAATAGACTGGGCTACCACCACCACCACCATCACCACCACCACGACCACCACCACCACCACCAAGTTTTGGGTCTACGGAAGCTGAACTGATCAGAACTATCCCAGATCAATAATAACTCATGAATAATCACGAGACTGATGTCAATAACAAGATTCAGATAAATTGTCACAAACTACGAAATAGCTGTAAATCTTTACCTCACACCAACCATATCCATTATCTTCATACAACTGTAGCTGCACTTTATAATAAAAAAACTAAATCCATTAATACATTAGCTCCGAACAGGATTAAGTAAGAGCGGCACCTGTAGCATATGTCATAAAGGGGCCCTTAAATTAAAAAACCTAGATATCTTATCGACCCAACTGCATATTTGAAGGACCAATGTATATATAGATCAGCTAGATCGGGGAGGGTACACAGCTGGTCACCATTGATTTGCTAGATGCGCATTCCACTGAAGAGTCGAATTATAATTATTTTTATGGAACCAACTGCATAATTGAAGGACCAATGTAGATAGATCAGCTAGTACGGGGAATTTAAGGAATACAAGGGTTCCACTATTTATTATTTTGAGCTAAAACTTCATATTTACTTGCTAGCCGACGTGTTTGAGACATTTAGAAGGTTAAGCCCGGAAGAATACGACTAAGACGCAGTGAATTATGTGGCGAATTTGAATGGGTGTAACCTTCTTCTATAGGTCTTGATTTCACTTAAAACCAAACCTAAGAACACAAAATTTAAATACTACAACATTACGTAAATTCACTAATATACACGCACTATTACGGATTGGCAGAACAATTAGAGCGTCGGACAAAATACCTTGCGGTATTTGTTCCGTTCTGAGTTCAAATCCCGCCGTGATCAACTTTGCCTTTCATCCCTTTGGGGTCGATAAACAAAGTACCAGTCAAGTATTGAGGTCGGTTTAATTGACCCCCCCCCCCCATTTTCTGGCCTTACGCCTATGTTAGAAACAATTATTGCTTAAGTAATTGAGATGCACAAGTATCTCCTGATACATAACCCTAATATAATGTAAATTTATTTTTGTGATCAAACGTTGAAAATGTGTGTGAGTATATTAATTCAAACTTATTACTATTTGTGCTATAGTTTTGATTAATGGCATAAGATTAAAGTAGAAACGGTACACAGTAAAATGTTTGTTACCTGTTTAAAAATCCTAATTTGATTTAATGGGGATGGTTAGCATTACGGTGTCTACAATATGTTAATTATAATCTGATTCATTCAACCAACCTTATTTATGAGAAAAATAATAATTAAGCAGCTCAATTATCATATGACAAGTTTAATACATCGAAATGGATAACTAGAATGGCATCCGACAAAAATGAAATAAGTCTATCAATTTACCGATGCCATTCAATTTGTTTATCGTAATTTGCTTAATTTAAAGTGCATTCGATCAACCGTAAACACCCAGCCGTTCATAAAAGTTGAAGTACTATAGTAATAAAGCATTTAGCACGGGCTCTGTGAAAATGCGGGGCCCGCAACATATGTTACGAGGTTAATCCGGCAGTGCATAAGCTTCTGGAGAAGAAAGTTAACATTTCCAAATTAAACTAAAACTTTCTATCCTGGAATCGCGATTGGTTGAGTGAAATTTAAAAAGGACCATAAATATTCAAACTTTAGATGCTTACGTCAATAGCTGTATGATCGATATTTAGTTGCATTGCTGTAGTATAGATAATTTCGATTGGTTAGTAACTGGATACGTCATCAAAACAGCTGTCGAATTACAAACGAAAGCAGAGAAGGTAGAACAAATCGATAATACCCACGTGTTTTATTATCATGTCTTGGCTATGTTTACTGATGTTATGTTACTATATTTAGGAACTTACAGACTTTAGCTACAATCTTACGCCTTCCATGAATCTATATATAGAAAATATATATATTCATATATCAGCTCTTAGAAACAAATTGAATGTAAGCGTTGAATTAAAAAATATTCTTCATATTTAACTTAGAACGGTCAAGGGGCGAAAGAAGAGTTCGTAGTTTCAAAATTTACGCTTAAAATCACCACATTTTCAAACAATACTGGGTTTTGCATCTACAAATTCAACACAGCTGAATTTCGAGACACGAATTTGATGAATGTTTGTCTATTTTCAATTTATTACGCTGGTTAGATCTATGAGTGGAGTATGTAAAGAGGATCGGCTTTTTTCCAAAGGGATAACAGTGGAAAGAAATACTTGAGTTTGATGACGGACTTACTGACTGGCTAAGTGTGATTTTATTAATAGATTTTTCTATAAGTTAATAAACTTTATATATAAAAGTTATTTTAGTAGCCAAAGTGAAAGGATATTCCAGATATTAAGCTTTGGTTTAAGCAATTATATAATACAAACATTTAAAATACCTATTACAAGTAATTAAGCCCCGGCTGAAATACAAGCTACCGTATAAATAATAATTTAACAACGGAAGGAACTGAAGGTAGTGTACATTGAACTAGGCATTAGGAAAAAACGATATCCACAATTACTGGTAGATTGTAAAGATCAGAAGGCTGCCGAATATGTCTTATAAGGAGCCTAAATTACATGCTGATACTGTGTTATTTAATGAAGTCCTTAAAACAAAGGAATGGTCATATTTCATGCTTCCGAAAGTGACTGAAATTCAACCTAAAAAAAACTCGGTCTCTGTATTCAAAACCGTATTAAAAATTAGTGACATCATACAGTTTAGATGGGTATGTCTGAAACTAGACAGTTAATACCAGGGCCCCCGAGATAAATTTTGCAAGGTGAAGCAAGATTGCTTTCGGGCCTCGGGAGTGGGGGGAAACGAAAGTAGTCTTGGAGAAGTTATCCTCTCAAAATTCAAGAGGGCTGTAAGGACTTTTATTATTTTTTTTTTTTTGAGGAGGGGGCTCTCAAATATTCACGGGCCGCGCGTTGGCTCTCTGGGCTCCAGGCCGATGTACCGGCTGAACCCCCCCCCCACACACACACACACACTCTTATAAGCCCTGGTTAATACTCAATTAATATGTATTCCGCGAAAGTGTTCCCGAATACAAAAATCCCCATTCAACTGAAACTGCCTGAAGATTGTAATTGAAATTTTGATATTTAGCGACCTATATTGTTAATAGCTTCTCTAGTGTCACTTCAAACTATAATATTGAATTTACATCAAAATATTAAAAAAAAAGAAAAGAAGAAGGAAAGAAAAAATAAAAATAAATAAGTGTACGAAAGATATAATGCGAAGGCTGCTGTAATACTATAAAGAGTGCACAAGATAAAGCTAATTCAGTTCTGCCTCTGCTGCTACTGCAGCATCATCAGTAGCAGAGCAGAGTAGAGTAGAGTAGAGCAGTAGAGTTGTTACAGCCGGCATGCTTAAAAGATGACGCAATCTTTTAAGTATGTTTGACATCAGCGGTGGTGGGTCATCATTGTCGGATGATCGATAGTTTTGATGACGACAACATCCACGTGAACGAAATATAATAGAGATTGTACATCATATTTCACTATCTCACATGAATTCAGCAGAGTGCACAAACTAACGCGGAAAATGGTTGTAATAAACGACCGAGAATAGTTAAATCTACTACTTTATAAAGATAGGAAATTCTGTAGAGAAACCAAAGTTAAATACCTAAGAGAGTTATAGTAAAAACTCGTCAAAAAATAAACCTTGTCAAGTTACTGTGATATATAACGAAACATTGTTAAAGTATTGAAAACTTGTACTTTAAAATTAATCGGTTAGATTTTTAACAGTTTATCGGTTAATGTTAGAGACGACTTCTCAAGCTACAAACAGTCACAAGTTAGTGATCAACAAATAGTGAATTGTGTCCTGTATGCAAAATAATTCTAGAGTTAGGCCTTAATCGTAGTCGAGAATAAAATGACTATGTTCGCTATTTGGCGCATTCAAATTATTCAATTATTTTGCAGCAGACTAAGGCATTCAATTAGGGAATTCCCTCTATAGGAGAGTTTACGGATACCAAATCAAAGTAAAGAGTGTATTTTTTGTTATATGTGTAATTCTGCTAATAAAGGAAAGCTTGCGGCTTCGTAGAGCCTACTACTACATTTTCACAAGGTGTGACCAGGCCCGTGCAAAGCTAGTAATAGGCCCAGGCCAGGGGTGAAATGTAGGCCCCATTTGAACTGGAAATAAACCCAGTTTAGATGTAAAATGGAGGCCCATTTCAAACTGTTCATGAAGCATTTTAGTAATCACTGCTAAATACATATGGTTTATGTATGGGTTAGGAGTATATATATCACGTGCACTTCATGTATATGATACAAGTAGCAGAATAAAAGAACTAGAACGATTTATAAAAAAAAAGGTAATTTTTTTCCAATGGATCTCTCTTTTATCTCTAACAGGAGGAGTAGCCCCCCCCCCTCAAAATCGTACACCCATGCGAACTGACCCACCTAGACCACCTAGCCCACCCTCTGTTCTCGCCTGCATGTAACTATTAACCTATTTATTCGTTAGCATTGAATTGTAACACTAAATAAACATACTTGTTTAATGCCGAGTCAACAAGAGAGTTTCTAGGCGGTCGCTCGACCTGCAAGAAATACCAGCTAGATTGTTTCAAATGATACCCCACCGTCACAAGGAAAAAACATATCGGAGAACGTAGTCCTTCCTACATACCCCGAAGAGAGACAGGATGGTCACGACTGAAACACCTTAGATCATAAGGTCTACTCGATCCGGGCTGACTGGGGATAAACAACAACAACGACAAAGACAACGACGACGACTCTAACGACAATAAATAATTATAAATTATTCAATGTTCTAGACTCTTCACAAGCAGAATATTAATAGTTTCCTAAGAATTTTCTTCAAAATGATTTTAGAAAACGCTGGATTGTATTACATGACATTTGGCCATTTTTAGATTTGTCACCTTTCTTCACCATACTCTGTGTTGCGGTCGACAGAAGATATTTTCATTTTCAAAATTTGCACCCTTCAGTTTATTTTGCAAGGAAGTACTTTCTAGAGTGTTGCATTCAAGTGCTCCGGGGTTCAAGTAGTTTCCGAATTATAAATAGCCATTGGGACGTTTAATGAAGCAGGCAAAGCTTTCCCTTTCTTTCAACAACAATCCTGCAACATCTTGTCTCATTCAACAAAACATGTACGCGCTCCCATACACGCACGCATACACACACACACACACACACACATACATACACACACGTGCGCGCACACACACACACATACACACGCGCGCGCACGCACACACACACACACACATAATCACGGGGGGGGTGCATTTATCAAGAAAACATCATCATACTTCACCCCATAAACACGAGCAGCACGCAACTAGAATCCCCGCGATTGCTCCAAATGCTAGACCTCACTCACCATCACTGAGGATCTCTCATGGTGAACGCACATCCTTAACATAGCTAGGACTGTATCTCAAATATTCGCCCTTCTCTTCAGGGCCAGAAAATACTTCAACCCTCAACAATTGCTGACACTCTACAAAGCTCAGGTGAGGTCCACTATGGAATGTTGCTCCCACATCTGGGACGGTGCAAGTGCTGCACACGGACATCCTAGACCGCATCCAAAGAACGGCCACTCGACTGATTGGCGTAAAGTTGCTCACAGATACACTCCAGCCCTTGGCATAAAGTTGCTCACAGACACACTCCAGCCCTTGGCACATGGACGTGCTGTCTCCTCTCTCTCTGCCTTTTCTATCACTACTGCAATGGCCTCTACTTCTCAGAGCTGGCTGGTGTCATGCCACCTCCACTCAGGCACTCCTGAGTCATTTGTCTTTCCTCAACTCATCATCCATGTTGTGTCCAATTCTCCAGGTCCCACACTAGCCACTACACCCAATCCTTCCTTCCCAGAACGTCAGCCCTCTGGAATTTCCTCCCTGCTCATGTCTTTCCTAGAGGCGTCGACTTGCAGCAGTTTTAGCGAAACACTAACGGCATCAATCTTATCTGTTCCGGAGGGCCTGCGAAGGCCACGGGCACTGCTCCTTCCTCCAGACACAGCAGGTAAATACAAATACAAAAATAAATAAATCTATACATGGATTCCGTAAAATATTTTAAGTAGAGTCAGGAGTAATTTTGATTTTCCGAACCATTAACCTCTTTCTTTCATCTTCACTATGTTTCTAAGGATATAATGTTCAAACGTCCTTTTTCTGATGCTATCTAGCAATAACACATTACAAAAATAGATATGTAATGTATTTGAAATATGCATTGTATTTAACATGTCATCTGAAAAAAAAACTTTTAAGAACAGACATAGATGATGGCAAAAATATTAAGCTACGAAGAAATATTTGCGTTCCGGAGTTCAGCGTCAGAAATTTGTAATCTATATAAGATAGAAAAGAAAAAAAAAAAAAAAGAGCGGAAAACACATAAACATATATTTATTGCATAACGTACATATCATAGAAATTTCTGCGATGTTGTACATGATGAGTACATGATAACCCTGCAAACATAGGTGGATGATGATTCCATAATAGTTTGGATTCATGAAAAGTCAGTAATATGTGAACAGTATTTAAAGTTGTAATAACTATTTGGTATTGTATAATTTTCTGGTTGTCTTTTTTTTCTATGGGACACTAAGCATTAATGGGAGGCGGCGAATTGCCAGAGTCGTTAGGGCGCCGGATAGAATGTCTTGCGGTATCTGTTCTGGCTCTCAGTTCAAATTTCGCTGAGGTCAATTTTTGCCTTTTATCCTTTTAGGGGTCGATAAATAAAGTACCAGTCAAGTACTGGAGTCGATTTCTCCCCCCCCTCTCTCTCTCTCTCTCTCTCTCTCTCTCTCTCTCTCTCTCAATCGGCTATGCTGCACTGTGAGAAGGGTGATGGGGAATCACTCACAGCGTCCCTTTCTCCAGAAATGGTGAAGGGTTGAGCAAGGGGCTAGCAACCTCTTCTCACAGAAGAACTGATATGTTACTGAAGCCGTCCAAGGATGGCCCGATTTGCATTACAGCACGGAACGGAAATTAAGATTAAGATTAAGCAGCATTAATGGGTTAACCGGATATTGTTATTCATATTTAAATTATAAATATGCTACAATCCTTTTATTTATTTTATTTATTTATTTTCTTTTTGTTCCATTCTAAGCACAAAGTATTTTAGAAAAAAGTGAGCACCATCAAGTAAAGGTAAACTTCCCGCAATCCGTGTCAAGGATCCAGTTACGATTTCCAGTTGCAGCAGTTTCGTTTATCCTGTTAATGCTCGTGAGAAATGCATGAACATCACAACATATCATTTACTTGTTCCCCATTAAAAAAAATATAGGATCTCTACATCTAGCCTTTAAAAATAATAAACAATATTTATTTATCTTACAAAGCTGAAAAATAGTCAAGTGCTTGTCTTTTTTCTCTGTCATTAGATGCATCAACCAATGGGTCATTCATTAGCCCTTTTGATTTCTTGAACGTGCTTTTCTATAAAGCTATTCTCATTCTAAGATTTTGAGTTCAGCATTTACAAGCCGAGGAAACCGTCGCTCCTTCGGCAGCCACACGGACATTTTCTCAACCCGGCTAGCTGTAATTCTCAAGAGATTGACATCTAAATAATATTATTGAGGTTGAGAAACATTGAGAGAGGGGGAGAGAGATTAGCTGGCGAAATAATGAGATCAAACTCTAATGAATTGGAGAGAATATTGATGGAAACGTTGTGTCACCAATACTTCTAAGATGAGGGAAAATAATCTGAAAAACAGATGGGTGTCACTCTCTGCGTCGAGGGAGAAAGGATGAGTGGTCATTTTTCTAGAGGATTTTCAGAGCAAAGGGAACATGGATAGTTTAGCAAAAACCGTTTGCGTAGCAGTATTACTGAAGAACACTGTCGGCATGGGAGAAATTGTACATGCATTGCAAAATTGAGACTCCACAAATGTATGTCTAAGTGTTTCAATTCAAACACTCGTACTGAGCAGTTTTGGCTGTCAGGAGCGGCGGC
>JAOPJM010443940.1:0-11124 GCA_027124095.1 Muusoctopus leioderma | reverse complement strand
CATACGTATGTATATATGTATATATAGAGGTGTATATGAAAGCATATATGATTAGTGCTACTGCTAACATATATATATCTATATATATATATATATATGTATATATATAAATGTATGTATATGTATATATATATGTCGCAAACACACATTTCCTCTTCCTTGATTTTGATTGATCAATACATTCATACTTTTATTTTTGTTTTTGTTTTTGTGTTCAGTTCTTGTAATGTGGTTTTTTTTCTTTATTCTTAGGGGCCCCACCACCACCTCCTCCACCCCACCAGTCATAACAAATAAAGGAAAGGGTCATTATCATAGACCTCCCCCTCCTCATCATCATCATTATCATCATCATCATCATTATTAGCATCATCATCAACATTGTCATCACCATCATCATCACCAGCATCACCATCGTTACTATCATCATCATCATTATCACCATCGTGATCACCATCATCACCATCACCATCATTATTATCACCATCATCATTCGCATCAACATCATCATCGTCATCGTCATCATCACCACCATCACTATCACCATCACCATCGTCACTATCGTCATCATCAGCATCATCACCATCACCATCACCATCACCATCACCATCATCATCGTTACCATCATTATCAGTAATGCAAAGTGATCTATGACTTAGCAGTCATCATTCATAAACTGTTTTTAACACATGAACACAACAAGCTGCAACATCCCCTTTGTACTATAGTGATAGCAACATTCATTATTAAATTAATTGGATGGCAACACAATTTCAAATAAAACTCGCAGTAGTAGTATTAGTAGCAGTAGTAGTAGTAGTAGTAGTAGTAGTAGTAGTAGTAGTAGTAGTAGTAGTAGTAGTAATATTAGTAGTAGTAGTAGTAGCAGTAGTAGTAGTATTATTAGTATTGAGTTTTCTTGCAGTGTAGCCTGTAATTTCACTTCTAGTGCCGCCATTTAGTTATTCAGTTTAACACTTTCAGATATCCATATATAAGCACATGTCCACATATTCACACACTAGCACACTCATACTTATTGACGTTTCAATGCATACACATGTACATTCAAACGATGATGTAGAAATATATGCACACAATCCTCCCATATCGGCAGGCAAGCAGCCACATTCATATATATATATATATAAATATTAATCGGGTGAAGGAAGAAGATACCCAATACTTGCAAGTCAGTCTGTGACCCTTTTTTTTTTTTAAATCCTTTTTATATTATTTGTAAAATCTATAATTTCTTGATTTTTGTTTTATTTTGTGGCGGTGTCGTTACATTTTTTTTTTTGTTATTGTTAATTTTTTTGTCAGGTTTTTTTTTCCTACAATTTCTGACGTTCTGATGTTAACCTCAGAAGTCACTTGCAAGCAAAATCACTGGAATTTGATTACAGTCAATATTTTTATTTTTACTTTCATATCGATTTATTATGAATACGCACATCTCCCATAAGATTGCTTTCTTTCTGTGTCTTTGGTTTGCGCTCTATGTTTTGATATTTCTCTTTGTTTACTTATTCGTTGGCGTGTATTTTAATATCTGTATGTAGCGAATTTTATCTTTCATCCTTTCCAAAATCACGTTTCTTTCTATTTGTCTATCGGGTTTTTCTTCTATTTGCATCTATATATGTTTTCCTTTTTTTATTTTGTTGGTATATCGCTGAATATATTGTTTGACTGCATGTGTGTATGTGTGTCCGTGTGTGCGTGAGTGCCTGCGAGTAAGTTTGTGTATGTATGTATGCTTCTGTATGCATGTACGTATAGAATGAACTTTGTTTTGTTTACACGCATGGTCTCTAACATACACATACATAAGCCTTTGCGCACACACCCCCTACATACATACATAGATATACATACATATATATATATATATATATATATATATATTAATAAACACACACACATACACACACAAACAAACACTCGCACACACACACACACACACACACACATACACACAGACACACATATATATATATATATATATATATATACATATATATATATATATTTATTTATATATATATTCGATCTGAACCTAACATATTTCTCTTTTTATTCGCTGGTGGTTACGCGACGTATTCTTTCATATTATCTGGATTGAATGATTGAATTATATTTCATAAAACGTTTTGTGTGATAAAATGTCGCATTTAAACACAAATTGGTTAAAACGTAGGAAGTATGAGACACGAATATGAAGGAACAACCGATTCTAATATCCTTGCTATGTTATGGCATTGGATATGATTGGAATATGTGTTGCCGTAACAGATTAGTTGCGGTGCCGAAATGGACAGAATCGAATGTTCGATTGAATTTGATACAAACATAACATTAACCTGACATATGATCAATTCAACTGGAAGAAAGTGGGGCCAAGTGTGGTCTGCACTCCTGTTTCATAAGAAGGCGACAACATGCAAACAACTCTAACGTTTGTGCTGAAAGTTTGATCCGAGCATATATGGGGTCACTCCCTGTCAAGTAAAAATATGCACTCCTATTTACAATTATGTTATCCCAATAAGTTACCGTGTTTAGGCTAAAAGCGCAAATCATTTAACATCAGGTTATTTTGGGGATAATTAAAAATTCATAAAATATAATGTTAAAGAAAGTATATTCACTTTATATATGTTATATGTCGGAATTATAAAGACTACACTCTGAAATCAACGAAAACTTGAAAGAGCTAAAATATAAAGAAGTGAAAACTGAAAAGCATTAAATGAAAGCGAAACGATTTTGTGGACAGATTTGTAAAATTAAAAGCTTAACCATGATAGACTGCTGGAATCTGACTTATCCTGACTTTAACTGTGCTTTAGTGCAGTACACATACATAGGTGAAACCGTTGTCATCATACTGCAGATGAAAATAATGTTCTATGTCATGCTACAGGCATGTTCAATGCCATTCTGAGCGTATGAAATCACTTTGAGGAAACCAGCGCAGACTATATAGTTTGTGAATTGTACGACGACGACAATTCATCGCACCGCATTTTATCGAAACGACATTTCATCAAATGACGTTTTGTCGAAGCGAAGAATTTTACGAAAATATCATTTTGGGAAACAATTATGACTCCATGTATCGTTCGCTATGTATTTGTAAATTTTCTCAATGTTGGAATATCTGAGTATGCGTCATCTCATATCATATCAGATTCGTACTTAAACACACACACACACACACACACACACACACACACACACACACACACCCACACATACACACATTCACACATGTGTGTGTGTCTATTTGTATGTGTGTGTGTATTTATGAATATGTGTGCTTGTTTGTGTATTTGGTTGCGTTTCTGTTGTGTTTGTGCCTTTAGAACTGATTAAAAGGAGTTCATTTCTTAAGTATGGTACCTCTGTGTTATTCCATTCTGATAGACTTTTAAGATTGGGATCTTACTCTCGTAAGCACAGTGAATTACCTCTCTTCTCAATGGATCATAAATATGTATAGATATCATATCCACACGTCCTGCAATTCAATTTATAGTTTTACACGTTAAATGGTAGGATTAACTGATTATCGATTTCATAGCTCAACTTTTATTACCACGACTTTAATAATGATGTTATATTCAGAGAGAATTTTCTTAAATCAATTAGACTTTTAACAATTGGGGGGTGGTATCTCCAAATACTACTGTATCGAACTTCTTTTTTTTATTTCTTTATCGTACCACGACTGGTGTAACTATTTTATTATTGTAACGAATATATACTTGAAGAGTTCATATTCAATCTGAATTCTTGTTTTTTAATATTTTGAAACCATTTCATGGTCACCTTATTCTCCCGGGCAAAAAACAGCACGCAGAAGACATAGTTCTACATAGGAGTGCGCTATTCATGAGATTATAACATTTATTACACATTGCTCATTATTCTTAGGAATTCCGCCATTAGGATGTTGTTTGGCAGTTTGGGAGATTTTCGCGTTTAGTGGTGGTTTTGGTATATGTTTTGTGTAATGTATTTTAGTTGTTCTGTTGATGGTTATTTTGACAAACTATAATGCGTTGTCTAGTAAGTGTAATCCACTGTTAAGATGTACAGCACAGTAGACAATTATGATGATTATAGTATCGTAGTGGACATTGTTATGTGATCTATAGTACGCATAGAGTTTTCTTACAACGTCTGCCCGTAGGTATGAGGAATCATATTAATTAGGAGGTTAATGTCGTCAATATATAGAGATAACATTTATATAGTATTATTGTCTCTAATATAGGTACAAGGCGAACAATTTTGGGGAGGGTTTCCTCGATTATATGGACCCCACCACTTAACTGGTACTTTATTTTCTCGACATGGGAAAGAGGACAGTCAAATTTCACATCAGCAGGATTTGAACTCCGAACTTAGGTATATTGCCCGGTACTCTATTGCTACTGCAAATGCTTCCCCTATTAGAAGTAGTTAATATGTATCGTATGTGCTAATCACTCTACAGCATGACATGTTTAGCGAAGTGTCCAGAAATTGCAACTCTGCGAGCACCGACATTCATCTGTTCCAAAAGGGAATTGCAAAATGTAAGTGTGTATTGTTTTTCTTGGGTTTTAAGGTTTGAAAGCTGGTACCCAATGTATGCACTATTGTAGTTGTAATGCTGTTAATATTTTCAGTGGCATGGGCTGATGTATTTGAAGCAGATATGTGTTAATTGGGCGTATATTTATGACTACTAAAGTCGTAGTAAGAACAGGTAGATGCCACATATCGATCTTCTGTAAGTCCTACGCTTTTGCCAGGTACTCCAGTAAAATTATTTGCAAGATGTTTGCCAGAAATCCACCTGCAGATTACGAAATATAGTATACCGTACAATGTAGTGTACCAAGATGAATCACGTACACCACTCCAAAAATCATACAGTTGGGATACAGGTAAGACGTATACGAGACGTTTTCGATAAGACCTTGAACTTGTAGTGATATGGGCTACCATACTTGTACGTTCCACCACCACCGCTCGTATGCCATTGTTTCTCCCTTGCATCTTGGCTTGCCTTTCGTTTTTGTCTATATTGATGACTTGTTAATTTCCAGCTATTCGGAGACCTAACACGAAGGATATCATCACATTTTTGCTAGGTTATCTAATTATGGTTTAGGAATTAATCCTCGTAAGTACCTGTTCGGTGCTACTGTTTCATCTTTCTTGGGTGTAATTGACGAACATGGAAATCGTCATACGGAAGAAAAGGTGGAAGCTATACTTCAGTTCCCAGCTCCTGGATTTCTTAGAAAACTCCGAGAATTGTTCTGTATTCTCAATGTCTACCGATGTTCTATTCGACATTGTGCAAAAGCTACACAACTGCTTACTGATTTATTGCGCAAAAGAAAAAGGAAAAATAACGTAATCAAGTTAACATCATTGGAACGTGACTTGTTTAACTTTGTGAAAGATAAATTGTCGTAAGTTAGCACCTCCGAAACTGGATGCCCCCGTATGTCTCTAGGGGATTCTTCGGGCGTTGGAATCTGTGGTATTCTACAACAATTGATAAATAGTACATGGTAACGACTATCCTTTTATAAGCGACTTCAGCATACTTAATGCAAATACAGTACGTTTGGTAGGGAATTGTTAGCGATATAACTTGAAATAAAACATTTCTGTCATTTACTCGAAGGACGACAATTTACTATTTCACGGATCATAAACCATTGATCGAAGCCAGATAGACATTTTCCTAGAGAAATTTGACGCCTTGTGATATACTCGTGATATACTTGTGATATCCGTTATATCAAATGGTCAATCAACGGGGCAGCAGATGCCTTGTCTCGTGTGTACTTTAATGCATTACATTATTCTGCTTCAATCGATTTGGATAACATTGCTGTTGATCAAGATACAGATGAAGAATTACTACAACTACGAAATTCATGATCCTCTCTAGAATTTCGTCTTGTTCCTCTATATTCATCTACTACGTCCATCTAGTGTGATATATCGATGGGACAAGAAGACCTTTCGTACCGTCTCAGCATAGATGTTCTGCTTTAGCGGCACTTCATTGTTTATCATATCCTAGTGTTTCAGCTTCACAGAAACTCATATAATCTTGATTCATTCGGACCAATATTTATTAGGATGTTCGTGGATGGGCTAGCAAATGCATATATTGCATATATTGTTACGGTTCATCGCCACATCCAGGCACCCATTGGTACTTTTTCCACACCTGATGCCCGTTTCCAACACATAAATATGTATATTGTTGGACCATTGCCTCATCTTCAAAAGTAACTCTACTTGTTGACTTGTATTGATCGTTTTACCAGATGGCCTGAAGCCATTCTGTTCCGGAGATCTCAGCTGAAAGTGTTGCTAAAGCTTTAGTTTTGCATTGGATTTCGCGTTTTGGAACACCTTCACCAATAACCACTGGCCGAGGACGACAATTTGATTCTAGTCTTTTCACTGAACTCACTCGTCTACTCGGTTCCAAGAGGATTCGACAACGGCTTACCACAATGCTTCAAATCGAATGGGCGAGCGTTTTCGCGTCAACTGAAAGCAGCTTTTAAATCGTACGGCAACGCTGATATATGGTTGGGATATCTACCTGTGATTGTGTTTTGTATTATATCCACAGTTGAGAAAGATTTGGTATTCGCACCAGCAGAATTACTGTACGGCAGTACATTGACACTACCAGGACAAATGCTTGTTGCGGATTCAAGTACTGCTCATGGGCAGTCTAATGATGTCCATAGACTATAGAAATACATGTCCGAACTACTAACTATAGTGCCACGACATCGCACAATCAATACTCGTCAGCCTCCAGATATCAGTAAATAATCCATTACAGACTACATATACAGGCCTCTTTCGTGTCCTAAATACGAATTTCAATTATTTTGTGATCGACATTGACGGCAAAAAAGAGACAGTCAACATAGTCAGGTTAAAAACTACTATATTGATAATGATCCTCAACCAGAAAACGTACTGAACCAAGCAGATACCAAATTAAACATACCTCCTATCAAGATGTTTGCGTCTGGGATTGCAACGCAGAAGATAACTGTTCAAGTAAAAACTGTTACAACAAAATGTTGCAGTAGAGTGCACTGGCCTTCAAGATATATTCAAATTTGTGGTACATGAACCTTCTGGTTCATTCTTATATCACGCATGTTATCTTTCCTGTTTCTTTCCTTCTTTTCCTTTACACACACACATACACACACACACACACACACACACACCCACACACATACACACACACACATACACACACACACACACACAATGTTTTCATTTCCCTATATATTGAAAACAAATGTTCGAAAAATTTGGTTTTCAAGGAGGAGAGTCATGTAGTGATATGGGCTCCCATACTTGTATCTTCTACCACTACTGCTCTTATGGTTTCTCCCTTGCGTCGAACACACAGACACAAGCGCGTGATTGGAGTCGTAAAGAAACGGCTAAAATAACACAGATTCAAATTCGTGCCGACGTAGTGGAGAACAATCAATATTGCATTGGCTAAACACGTGACCGGTTTCAGCAAATCAAAACAGCTGCTCTTAAACTTCTGTCTGCAACACATATTGTCCAACTTCTCGTATATAAAAGATGGATTGTTCAGTATCAAAGAAGACAGAACGGCCAGTGGCCTGGTCACCCTGGTATGCGTGAAATGTGTTTTTCCTCTCCTTGTACTCTGTCACTTTCACATACAAACTCACATAGTTTAGCTAATTCTCTTCCCAACAAACGCTGAAATTCACCTGCTCTACCATTTTAACATTAACAACATTGAAATTCTAACTGTGTCGATATTTCCAATCAACTCTTACATTTGTGGGATAATCTCAGATATTCTTGTAAAACGATTGTTCTCTTAGCAGGAAACAAAATGTATATTTGATAAAACACGCAGCCTTGATTGTTAATACTCCCTCATCATCATTAACTACTACAAGAAAGATGCTATTCATTTATACCTGTTAAAAACTGTTATACTGAAAAGGCAGCCATATCCATAATTCATCAACATGCAGGGATGCAAGGATTTATTCAATATACTCCGTTTAGATTTCAAATCTACAAATAACACTGATCAACAGCTAAGCCTGGTAACTGAATCAGTTTGGGAATGAGTTTATCAAACCATTGTTAATCATAAGTCTCAATGGGTTAACGCCAATGCACCATACATACGAAGTGGATCCCCACTTACATCAGTTAACACCTACTGATTCACATATTCACGAACACACACACACACACACACAGACAAACACACACACATACACCCGCACACACACATATATATATACATATACATATACATATACATATACATATATGTATGTATGTATGTACGTACGTATGTATGTATGTATGTATACATGCATGTATGTATGTATGTGTGTTTGTATGTATGCATGTATGAATGTATGTATGTATATATATATATATATAGAGAGAGAGAGAGAGAGAGAGAGAGAGAGAGAGTGACAGAGAGAGAGATAGAGAGAGAAGTACCAGACTTAAAAGTACTGGGATAGATCTGATCGACTTCAAGGCGGTGCCCCAGAATGGCCGCAGTCCAGTGATTGAAGCAAGTACAAGAATAAAAGAATAAAAGAATACTGATGGTAATAATATTTATAATATAAGACATTACCAGCATAACATAAGCCTTGTCTTCACACGGAAGCCTCAAAACGTACTTCAGGTAATGAATATAATATAAAAATATCAATGTATACATGGTGGTTGTGAATTTCATGACGCAATCTCTTACATCACACACACTGGTACAGCGATGTGTCGGTGATTCACTTGGCATTTACGAAAATAAACCATTGCAGCCCATTATTATAGAGTTGACGAATCAAAACTAGATAGAAAAAACACTAGCTGACGGAACTTCCATCCTATATAGATTTCCACAACAAAACTAGAAGATTAACTATAGAAGATATATTAATAACAAAGTAGTAACGAAAACAAAAGACACAGATACAGCGCATGTGAAACAAATTATGAAAGATACCAGGTGTTAACCGTTAAACAATTTCGAATGTTGCAACCATGTATTTAGTTATAGCATTTATCCGTTTGTTTTCTGGTTTCTACGACAGAATACAGTAACAACAGGTTACTATTATCATTTTAATAAAATAACGAGGTCGACATTTTCTTGAAACCTTAATTGATTATGGGAACGCTAGTGTTCCAAACAGAACATAAAGGATATACAAGGTAATATGAAAAATCCTTAATAAAAAATATATTCAACCCGAACACAATCGTGTCTTCCACTCACTCACACACACACACACACACACACATACAGACACACACACACACACATACACATGCACATACGCACGTACACGCACACGCACACATACACACACGCACACACACACACGCATACCCACACACAAACACACAAACACACACACATACAGAAGCTAGGCGTTGTTGTCCTCCCATCTATTTCATGTTTTGCTCGTGAAGAAAACCATATTGGATATGTAGTGCAAGGGTCGAATGCTTTGACAGATGAAATATCTAAGCTCATCATTCATAGGTCAGTGATCACACCTCTTAATTTCACTGCCTAGAAATTTCTTGGGGAATATCTTTGATATCAATTTTAAATTTTTGTAATTATCTCTTTCATATAATAGAGTTCATAAGTGAATTACAGTTAATGAGATAAAATAAATAATAAGATATTGAAGACCGAATGCGTTGCTGCTTCTATTTCTAACAGGTTCTTTTATTGTATTAAGATACTTTTGGTCTGCTAGTCCATCCTGCGCTATAGATTCATTGTATTCTTAGCAATAATTTTTTCTAATCACAATCAGCCGATATTTCGTTCAGATAATTATTTCCTGGACATACATGATTTTTATTTTATGAAAGACATTCAAAGTTAACAAATTTTGAGCCAGTGTTACATACGAATTTTTTTACGCTGTTAAAACATTTTATTCTCTCATTCATGTGCATATTGTGTAAATTCTAACATGTGCATCTTATTGAAATGATTGCATCGATAATTTGTGAGTCTCTCGACTGAAGAAACCCGATTTTACAATTATCGGCTGAGGAGACATTACACGGAAAAATTAATGAAAAATGATGGTGAATACAGAATCTAGTATGAGATGAGAAAATAGGCGTTTAAAACATTACCATAAACGCAAATTAAATGAAACGTCCTAATAGATGGACAGTTTGATAGGGCTAATATGGGAACTTGAAAGATTATGGATTACTTTTACTACCAAACACAATTGCGCACTCCCTGCGTATACTTTCAATATGCCCATTCACTTGATCTATACTCACCGCCCTCACACGCATGTGCACCAGATTTACTGGAAGATACCACCTCCATCTCCGTATTACATTTCATACTTGATTTAAGTGATATGCGATTGACCGAATAAAAATATGCCATTTCACAGTCATTTAGTTGTGTCCACCATATAACCTCTTTCGCAATAGCTACCATACAGTGAAAACTTTCCTGCCCTTCCCAGTAAAAGCAAAGCGGCGAGATGATAAAACAAATTAATATTTCTTTCTGACGTCTAGAAGAATGATATAAATACAAAAGCAGTAAACGATATCCAGCATAATTCTAGATTAATATCAACATTGTGTTATCACGTATTAAATCTGTAACAAATGAGACATTATCTGTGTGATCAAATACATTACAACAATCATTATGAATATCAACATGACAAACATAATCATACAAAACAGAATAATATAACAATGTTGATTGTCACGATACTCATGATTCATATGTCCATAAAAGCGAGGAAGCACCGACCAAATTCGCTGCACTCTTTAGTTTTAAAATATATCTTTTTCCGTTATAATCATGCAGGGAACATCTGTATCTTTTTATTCAAGCTGGCATGTTTAATGATCGCAGGTAATGTATATGGCTTGATTCAAAGGACTATAATATTGATATTCATATACATAGCAATATTCTAAACGCATAGGTTGTAGATTTATAAGCTAAATTTTAAGCGTGTATGTGGCCTGTTTAGTAACATC
>JAOPJM010443838.1:0-11124 GCA_027124095.1 Muusoctopus leioderma | reverse complement strand
TTATCGCTGAAATCGACCAGTGACATTTGTTTATATCTCCAATAACCAAATGCCCGGCTGTTCAGTGATTCGGTGATGTGATTCCCATACTTAATCAGTATGGTTGGTGACAGGAAGGGCATCCGACCGTAAAAGGCTTCCTCAAGAACTCTCTGTCCAACCCATGCTGGCATGGAAAAAAACGGACGTAAAACGATGATGATGATGATGATCGATTTCCCATGTTATTGCAGATGGTTCAGTTTTGGCAAACTTTGACATTTGCATTTTATTGGAACAATTGCTTTTACAGTTGAATACTCTTCTGGTCATGAACTACCCAGCTGGAGAGTAAGACTGATACCTGTTGTCAGCCAGGCATATTGAGGCGAGAGGAATACTAATGTTCCCTGCCTACAACCATCTCGTCAGTAGTCCAAAATCTTACTCGCATCTATCGGGTCTCTTATAATTTTTTTTTTTTTTTTTTTTGTTTCCGTAACCCTTTAGTTACCATATTCCTAATGAAATATACTACTTATGTAGTTTCAATAAATTTTGAAAAAATAATCAAGAATTTGGAGGGAGATTAGTAAAATAACTTTGTTATTAAAGCTAGTGTTTAGAACCAGTGGTGTAGCAATGGTTCTCAGTACTCTGGGGTGGCAAAGACACCTTTTGGCACCATTTCCTTAATTAACTGGTATGATAGGCCAGAGGAAATTTTGGGCCCCTTGAAGACCTGCGGTCAGGGGTCGATTGCCCCCTCTTAACCCCCACCTTACTATGCTTCCGTTTGGAACATAATAAAAAAAGTTCTTGCATAAGAATAAGTACCAGACTTAAAAAAACAAGTACTGGGGTCGATCTGTTTGACTAAAAACCCTCCAAGGTGGTGCCCCAGCATGGCCACTGTGAAATGACTGAAACAAGTATATAAGAATGAAAGTAAAAGAATAAAATTATGATGGAAGGTTGAAATATAAATATGAACACATTAACACCGGAGGTTTTGTATCATAGAACTAGAGGTGGTCTTGGATGGGTTGGTATTGAAAGGGTTAAATGTACCTATAAAAGGATATGTTTTGTCTATCATTTATTTAAATTTTGGTCCATGTGTTTTGGGGGTGTGTAGGGTGAGAGGAGGTTATTGTTTTTACTATCACCACCAGTAACTTTTATTTTTAATGGTTAATGGTGCATTGATCCAGTTAATGTTCCTACACACGGAGTATGGCTCAGTGCGTAGGAACATTATTACAGACGGCATCATCATCATCATAATAACAACAATAACAACAACAACAACCATCATCATCATCATCGTCATAATAATAATAATAAGCACAACCAAAAACTATAGTCTATGCACGCAACACACACCCCAGACAATAAATACCCAATAAAATAACACAACTCACACTACACATAACTATGGAGTTAACATCCAATAAAATAACACAACACACACACACCTACATACAACACTAGTAACTTACACAACCAACAATCTGGGCAGATGCAAATGTTTTTTTAATGTTACACTGACCACACATATTCACTACTCAGCCAAGTACCAGATGCTATACACAACAGAACACACAGTAAAACAGCTCCAGATATAGTAAGCTAAATCTCCATAACCAATGGAGAAAAGCGCCAATGCTGCACACACCTCAGGAACATGGGGCAGTAGAAAATCACATGAAACTATCAGAAAAAGATAATAATAATAATAATAATAATAATAATAATAATAATAATACCAACAACAACAACAACTGCAGTGTGCTGAACAAAATGCTTTAATTATTAGTCTTGTCATCGTATATTATGAATTCAAATTAGCTATACCCTTCCCCTTTACAAAATTTGACCTACCTAGTTGCAAAGAAATCAAATGTCTGTAGAAATATTTAGTTTTGATCTTAAGTAGATAAAATACTGGCAGTGAAAATGACCCGGGGGGGGGGAACAAAAATAATAAAAAAATAAAACTCAGAATGTAAATATGACTCACAAAAATAAAGAACATAATAAAAACTCTCTTTTCAAGAATTTTATTTATATTCTGTCAACTTTCATTGCGATCTGAAACAAATTAATTACAGCATTTCGTTTTTGATAAATGAATTGTCAAGTTGCAACTAAAAAACAAAAAATGTTTTTTTTCTGTTGTTGTTGTTGTTGTTGTTGTTGAATCAAAAAACAAAATAAAACAAGACAAACATAAAACAAATATGTGTAACAGAATTTTCACAATATAAAATGTTTTTCTAAGTTATATTGACATTAGGAAATGTAGAAATAATAACAGCTAAAATAAAATAGGTAAAGAAAAGAAAATGAAATGTAAGGAATTAAATTATGCAACGAAAAGGAAGAGGAGGAGAATATGGATGTGGTTTCTTTGAAATATCATTTCTGAATTTGTACTCATTGTTTTTTCTCTCCCCCTCCCCCATCAACTTGGTTTCAAAGGGTGTTCAGTTCACAGGAGGAGATAGTTGTTGGAGTTGGCAAAAATAGCAAAGTGCTTGACTAATTGGCTTACATGAGTGTCTCACTACTCCACTTTCTCTCTCTCTCTCTCTCTCTCTCTCTCTCTCTCTCTCTCTCTCTCTCTCTCTCATTCAAATTCCATCAGTTTGATTTAATCTTTTATTCCCTAGGCTACAAATTTATTAAATAAGTACCACAAATACACTGCAGTCCAATTTTTTTAAAAATGTATTCAAAGATGTAACAGCAATATCCCTGGCCCTTTCCAGGCTCTCCATGACTGGTGGGAGAAAGAGAGAAAGTTATCAGACTGGAGACCATAGGGTGGGGCCTATTAAAGACAGCCAAAAGCCAGGTGGTGGTGTTAAACCAAACGATGGATTAAGTCTACCACCCAAGAACAGAAACAGCCCCTTTAATGGCTTACCACACAGTTTCTATCTACTAAATTCTACTCACAAGGCTTTGCTTTGCCTTAGGTTAAAATAGATGATACTTGTCCGAGGTATTGCACTGTGGGATTGAACCTGAAATCCCACAGATTTGAAGCCAACGTTTTGACCACACAGCCATACCTACACACATTCATTTGACCAAACCCTTCTAATGCGAAAAAAGTTGACTTTGTGTCTAATCGAAATAAATGTATATTCTAAGCATGAAGTGGGAGCAGGAAAACTGTGTATGTGGTGGTAAGTCATTGCTAAACTGACCCCCTCCCATCTACCACCACATACATTTAAACCTAGTTCTGGTAACTCCAGATAAGTAAGACTGTTTTGATAAAATGAGTAAAGTTAGAGAAATTACATTACACAAGTGTATATGTTGACGATCCACTCAAACATAACCCTCTCCCATGTAAATATGTTTTAGTGTACAATCATCACAGCTTCTCATTATACACTGTTCTCATTCAAAGTGATACCTAAGTTTCTGTATCTATGTGAGACAACTTCTTTATCATTGTTGCTGTTGTGTTGTCATTATCATCATCATAACCACTATCATCGTTAACATCATTACCATCATCGTCATCAAAGTACTCATCATCATCGTGATCTTGATCATTATTAACATCATCATTTATTGCCATCTTTACCATCATCATCATCATCGTCATCATCATCATCCTGCTTTCTATTAAACTCTGTTTGGCAAACATGTCTTATCAGTAGTATGGGGGCAGGTCAAATGTCCTATTATGACAAGTATGACTTGCCACCATTAATCCAATTACACCAATCCACTAGTCTACTATAAGCTCCCCTCTCCACATCTAGGAATTCATGCACTCCAAACAAACCCATGAGTCCACCGCAAGCTCCCTCTCTTCCTACCACCATACTGTGAGCACCCTTTGTAGTATTATGGAGAGATTTGAGCCATAGTGAAGGCAACCCGACTAGGAGAGCATCAGAGAAGTGGCCATGCTCAATATGCAAAAAAAGTGCTGGGAAAATCACTGCTATGTGTACCAAATATAAACTATGGGTACACAAGTGATACAGTGGGAAGGTAGACTTCATATGTAGACGATACACAGCAGAGAAGGTAGACTTCATATGTAGACGATACACAGCAGAGAAGGTAGACTTCATATGTAGACGATACACAGGAGTAGTTAGCAGTCAGAGCACCTATGAAATAAAGTCTTTGAAATGCTCAGAAGACTCCCTAGAAGTAGTTGATAGCTTTGGTTACCTAGGTGACCTAATCAGCAGTTAAAGTGTGTGTTCTGAAAACATAGTAGCCAGAGTAAGAATAGAGTCAAAAAGTTCAGGGAGCTATTACCTCTGCTGGCAGTAAGGGGATTCTCTCTAAGTGAAGGGCAGATTGCATGATGCTTGTGTACGAAGTATGATGTTACATGCTAGTGAGACATGGGCACTGGGTATGGAGGATTTACAAAGGCTGGAAATAAATAAAGTGAGCATGTGCCACTGGATGTGTAAAGTTAGTGTACACGAACGATAGACCACAAATGAGCAGAAAAAAAGACATGGTATAAGAGGAATCAGATGAAGAATGCAAGAGAGAAGACTTCACTGATACTGACATGTGATACTTGTGGCAGATGACAGTTCAGCTAAGAAATCCCAAGCAATCCAAGTGGAAAGATCAGATGGAAAGGGATGGTCGAGAAAGACATGCAAAGAAGTCATGAAAGCTGATCTCGCAAGGCTGAACTTCATAAAGGAGGAGACCAAGGATGGTAACAAATGGCAAAACACTGTGATAGAGAAGATCCCTTCAACCCATGCAGGCATGGAAAATCAGACATAAAATGATGATGATGATGTTGATGATAATATGACATTCATTTAGAGCTGAAATTTCATGAGTCACAACTCAGAGTTTCATATTTCCATTCATCAGTCAGCTGATGAATGGAACTGTTAAACTCTGAGTTGTGGTTAGTGAAGTTCTCAGCTTACAATAAATATGATAAAACTCTGCAGTACTCTTTTTTCCTCTTCTTGTTCATGCAACTCTCTGTACCACACACACTCATGCACACACCCACACACACACACACACACACACACACATAAATGTTTAAATCAATGTTGGTTGAGAACCAGTACATTCAAACAGAAATACCCCATGTTATTCATGTTTTAATGAGTTATCTCCCCTTATGCCGATGTCCACTTTGCATTTCATATTTTATGAGAATGATGAAATAAGCAGCAGACAGAGTACTGGGTTTTATATAATTGACTAAAAACCTATGAAGGTTCCACCTTAGGATGGCCTCAGTCCAATGGCTGAAAGTAGTAAAAGGGTAAAAGAATATATATGTATATAACCCCATGAGTTTGTCTATTGTATAGTATTATGCTGTAAAATTGTTTTGTAATATTTGTCTTATACCCCAGTGGCTAGTTACGTAAAGGTTATTATCGTAGTCTTCATTATCATCATATAAGAGTTGTATGTTCAATGTCTTTTGCAGTATTTGTTTTCATCCCTCCATGTTCTATCTTCAAATCCCTGCTTTGTCATTTACCCATTCATTGGTGATGGTTATTAGATAAGTATTGTTGAAGTAGTGGAGTCAGTTCCGTTATGCTGCACATTAAAATATTAGCAATTTGAGACAGAAAAGAACCACAGAGTCATTAACAGGACTTGAATTATGTATCTATTGCTTGACAGAAACAAATTAGCAGAAGCAAATTCATAATCATCATCATCCTCATCATCATTGTCATCATCATCATTGTATGTTCCCTTTCCATGCTGGCATGGGTTGTACAGGTAATTTTGGTTCGATTCAATTCTTATTTGGAGTTACTGCTCTCCTAGACCACGTCTCATTTGTATGTTTCATGCTGGCTTGGTTTCTACAGCTAGATGTCTTTCCTAACATCAACCACTTTACGGAGTGTACTGGGTACATTAAATGTGGCCCCAACACTAGAAAGGTTGGCATATCCATGACACAACTAAAGAGTCCCCTCTATTCTATGTTGTCTCTGTTTGATTGCCAACCACTTTACAGAGTGTACTGGGTTCATTTTATCATAGCACCAACACTAGAGAGGATACCTTTTTGCCTGCAAGTCTAAAGAATCCTCTCTACTCTACATAGTCTCTGTTCTTTGAAAGCAAACATGACATGAGAGTATGAATAGAAGGGGAGGGATGAATTTTTGAAGATGGCATGACACAGATGCTCTGTTGTGTAATCAGTAACGTGGTCACCCGGCAAGTGATAAATGCATGGTTCAAGTCCTGCTACTGAATCTGTTTTTTTATTTTTTTTGTTACTGCTTAGTCTGGAGGGAATGCAGTACCCATCATCCATTTCTTGGGGCCTCCAAAACTGGTTGGAGGGAGGGAGGAAGGTATCCTCAGACCAGAGACCTGGCCTGTATGCTTGCAACAGAGTGGACTCTGCTAAAGGCACCCAAGGGCCAGGTGGGGGTGTTAAACTGGGTGATGGATTAAGTCTACCATCCAAGTAGGCCACCACAGCAGGATTTGAACTCAGAATGCAAAGAGTCGGAATAAATACTGTAAGGCATCTCATCTGATGCTCTAATGATTCTGTCAGTCCACCACCCTAGACTGGTACTTTATTTATTTACCCTGAAAGGCAACGTTGACCTCGGCAGGATTTGAACTCAGAGTGCAGTGATCTGGAATGAATACTGCAATGCATTCTGTCTGACGTGCAAAAAATGGCTCTGCCAATTTACCTATTGCTTGTTTCAGTCTTAAGTTGCAGTGATTGTAATGTCTGATAGGGAGTATATAGTTCATACTCCTAAGGGAGTATATAGTTCACTCTCCTAAGATGAAGTGGACCTAGTCAAAAGAAAGCATCATCATCGTCATCATCATCATCATCTTCATCATCAACATTGTCGTTATCATTGTTATCATCGTCATCATCATCATCATCGCTGTTGTTATCATGATCATCATCGTTGTCATCATGATCATCATCACCGTTGTCATCATCATCATCATCTTCATCATCAACATAATCATCAACATCATCGTCATCATTGTCATCATCAACGTCGTCGTCGTCGTCGTCGTCGTCATCATCAACGTCGACATCATCATCATCATCTGTCATCATCACCATCATCATCATCACCAATCATGCGCGCCCTAATGTAAATGGATATTCCCTTTCATTTCCCCCTTTCCCTACCCCCTCTTTCTCTGTGTCACAGTAAATTAATCAATATCAGTATACACCTTCAGATCAGCAGAAACCTGTTCCTCCCAGGAGAAGTGAAACAGCAATATAGGAATATTGTCACTCACTCTAAATGATTTTCCCCCAAGACATTTGAAATTACTTCATTAAAAATTAGTTTATTAAACATTTCAAGTTTTTTCATTCTCACTTATCCATTTTTCTTCCTTCTTTCAATTCTTTTTTTTTCTCCTTCTTCATATTGTCTTTTCTTTGCTATTATTCTGCTTTCTTTGTCTTCCCCTTCTGATGCTATTCTTGTCATTCCCTTCCCCTCCTCCCCCTCCTTCTTCTCCTCCTCATCTGTATCTGCTTCTTCTTTTTTCGCCTCCTCCAATCTTCTTTGCTATCATTTTTTTTCTTTCTTTCTTCATGTTCATCATATCCATTGCTTTATTTCTTCTTCTTCTTCTTCTTCTTCTTCTTCTTCTTCTTCTTCTTCTTCTTCTTCTTCTTTATATTCTTTTGCCTCTTCTTTTTCTTCTTGTTATTACCACCACCACCAACAACACCATCACCACATCCACCACCACCACATCCACATCCACCACCACCACATCCACCACCAACACCACCACCATCATTACCGTCATCATCATCCATTCTCTAGTTCTCACTAATGCTGGGGCTTCTAAAGGAAATTACTTTATCAAAAACCCCAAATAAAATGAGAAATAAAAAGGATAAAAGCGAGAAAACATATCAATTATGATGTTAATTCTACACTTTGTTAACAATGAATTCTACCTGAATGATGGCCATTCAGTAGTAGTTGTAGTAGCAGTAGAGGTAGTAGTAGTAGTTGTAGTAGTAGTAGTAGTAGTAGAAGTAGTAGTAGTGTTAGTAGTAGTAGTAGTGGTAGTAGTAGTAGTAGTAGTAGAGGTAGTAGTAGTAGTTGTAGTAGTAGTAGTAGAAGTAGTAGTAGTAGAGGTAGTGGTATAAGTGGTGGTAATGGTGGGAGGCAAGAAGGAGGTTATAGTGGTGGTAAGGTAAGGAGTTAAAGAAATGAGTAGGCAGAGCTGTGGTGATTGAGGTGATAGTAGATGTGGTTATAGTAGTGGTAGTGTTGGTGGTGGTAGTAGTAGTAGTAGCAGCAGCAGCAGTATTAGTATTAGTAGTATTAGTAGAAGTAGTAGTAGTAGTTGTTGTTTTGGGGAGAGAGGAGTTGGTTGGGGAGTGGGTGCTGAGAAAGCAGTTACAATTAAAGATTTTATCAATTAAATGCTATAGAATTATCTATGTTTATTGGGAGAGACAATTCACACCTCTCACATGCATTGTCTTCCACATATTCTGGCCTCACCAAAAAGAAAGAAAAACAGAAAAAAAAAAGGGAAACCATTTCTTTACCTTACAATGACTAACTACTGTTAAAGTGGAGGATTTAACAGATAATATTGTTGCCAGAAATGGAGCCCAAACTAATCCCAACACTAAGTTTTCAGTGACATGACAGTGCTAACGATAAGGATTTCTAACATAGCTACAGTTAGTTAAAGCCCTTCTCGAGCCTATGGGCTCATTAGGCTGGAACTTATCCTGGTTCCCATGGCGTTAACTCCCCTCAGAATGGGGCAGCAGTCTGTCGCAGGTTTAACACCCCAGCTGCTGCTGCTGGCACTCAATTTCAACTGAGTAGACTGGAGAAACATGAAATAAAGTGACTTTGTCAAGGACACAACGCATTGCCCATTCTGGGAATTGAACACACGACCTTACGATTGTGAGCCCAACCACCCAACCACTAGGCCACATGAACATAGACACAAGGCCAAACATTTTGGGGAAATATATAGTTGTTTAGATCAACCTCAGTATTTAACTGGTACTTAATTTATCAACCCCAGAAGGATGAAAGGCAAAAATCAACTCTAGTGGGATTTGAGCTCAGAACGGTAAGAGGCATAAGTAAATATCAGAAAGCATGAAGGCCATTTGATGGGCCCAGGTGGCAGAGGTACAGTGTGATCTCTGATGGACTGCAACAGGTGTGTACTATCCAATTCCAAGCAGGCATGTGTGGTTTTCTGGCAGCACTTTGCTGAACTGTTCACGAGAAGCAACAAACTGGAGACTGTGGACTTTGATGCCCCTACCTCAACTGTCTGCTGTGACTCTCAGCCGAAGATGCAGAGTGCTGTGACTCTCAGCCGAAGATGCAGAGTGCTGTGAAAAAACAAATTTTAGCAGAAGTGGTGGATGCATTGACCCCCTCTGCAATAGGCAAATCGTTGGGACCAGATTGTGTGCCCTATGAGCATTATTGCTACATGCCTGACTTGTTCACTACTGTCTTAGCAGCTGTCTACTGCAGCTGGTAGAAGACCAAGTTGTGTGATCCAGGGAGTTGTGAGGCTACTGAAGAAGGATCCAACAAAGGGGAAAGTGAACAGGTGTGTTCGGTGTTTGTGCAACATGTCTTTCTGCAGATTATCTCTTTGAATGAACTACAGTTCTGGGTCAAGCACAGACCAAGGTTGGGTGCTTGGCAACTTGAATGTTGCCAGGTGCTCACTGCACTCTACCAACTGGACAGTGCAGTTAGTGAAAGTCAACCTTTGCATTCTATAGAGAGTTAGTGTAGGGTGCGAGCAATGATGGCTTGGGAACAGGGTGCCAATGAGGAGTTTGAGCAGTCTATTCTGGGGGACTTTTATGTCATGTATTATGGGACAATTTCCCAAAGTCCTTGGTCTGGCAGTGCTATAGGGGTGCTTTGCCTGTTCAGGACAAGCTCTACAGGCATGGAAGTGCCAGCAGCCAAACTTGTCTGAGATGCACACAGGGCAGTGAAACTGTCTTGCATGCACATGTTCAGTATTCATGCCTTGCTGACTTGTGGGCTTATGTCGAACTACTACTATCATGTGTAGGATGGATTCAGCTATCAACCAAGTCTATCACAAAGATCACTCCACCACTTTCCTTTAGCAAGGTTCGACGGCTAATCTTCCTCTGCCTGGTGGCTAAGGAGAAGGCAGTTGTGTGGTGGATGCAGTTGAAAGATTTGAGGACAGGGGTGTTCCTCTCTGGCCAAGTCCTCATCAACTTCTTCAAGTAACTCTTGAAGAGGAAGGTGAGATTGGGGAAGGTGGTACTGCCTTCCAGTGTGTTTTATGAGAGGTGGATGAGTGTGACGAGGCTAAATGGGTCTACTCTGATTATGCGACTGTAAACAGGAGGTAAGAAATTTGGAGAGGGTACTTTTACCTTTGATGCATCAGAGTAATCTGGGACTTTATGTGAATTTTTTTCTCTTGAATTACCCTAGGTCATTTTTTTCCCTATTGGGGACCTTTTTTGTTAATATTTTATTGTTATCTATTGTTTTTATTGATTTTACCTTCTTACTCAATGTAAATCGCCAATGTTCTTTGTATGTCATCCTAGTACTGATCCCAATGTCTTGGAGACTTGTGGCCATTAAAGAAATCGATTATTATCATTATTATGGCAGTGGATTGGCAGAATCCTTGGGGCATTGGGAAAAAGGCCATACGGTATTTGTTTCGGCTTTTTATTCTCTGAGTTCAAATCCTGCTAAGGTCAACTTTGCCTTTCATCCTTTCGGGCTCAATAAATATAGTACCAGTCAAGTACTGAGGTTAATATAATCGACTTACCCCTCCCCTACAAATTTCTGGCCTTGTATGTATGTTAGAAAGACATTATTATTATTATTAGTGCGTCAGACAGATTGCCTTGCAGTATTCGTTCTGGCTCACTGCACTCTGAGTTCAAATCCTGCCGAGGTCAACTTTACCATTCATCCTTCCAGGGTCGATAAAATAAAGTACCAGTCAAGTACTGGGTTTGTTGGCCTTGTGCCTATGTTAGGAACAAGGCAGAGTCGTTAGCGTGTCGGACAGAATACCTTACGGTATTCTTTCTGGCTCACTGCACTCTGAGTTCAAATCCCG
>JAOPJM010443626.1:0-11124 GCA_027124095.1 Muusoctopus leioderma | reverse complement strand
TCATCCGTCGCCCTGGTGGCAAATAAAAAGAAATCATTATTATTATTATTATTATTATTATTATTATTATTGTTGTTATTATTATTAGCATGGTGGTTATTGTTGTTGTTGTTCTTCTTATTATTTTTCTACTTTTTCTTCTCTTTCTTCTCCTCTTTTCTTTTCTTCTTCCTTCTTTTCCTCTTATCATTATTACTATGTTGATGACTGTGATTTCATACATTGGCAGCAGTATATTGCAGTTTATTTTCTCCCCTCAAGTACATGACTACAGTTAATCCAATCGATACCCGAGAGGTAAAAACAAAATATTCCCTCTAGATATCATAAGACAGCCACAGTTGGAATATCGAAAAAGAAATGTTAAATCAACGTGGAAAGTACCTTATTTTCACTGATTAAGCATTCCGGAGATATTGTACAGCATGACTTCAAAATCAGTACACAGATATTCATGGTTTCCAGTATAGAATATCCATACTCCTGGATCATTAATATATGAAGATATTTGGCATTTCCAAATACATGATCAAACTAGTGTAATACACTACACTATTATTAATAAATCATACCAATTCACTAAATCATTTAGTGATGTCTGAAATACTAAGTTTGGTCATTGAGATATCACTAAATACTTTAGTAAATTAGTGACGAATGAAATTCGATTAGTTAGCAAGAAACCTCTAAGAGAGATTAATCATTATTTCTTTTATAACTCCACCTAATAATATAATATTAATGCTCTCATAAGTTGGTTTGATACTATAAGAGCAAAGCCAAATTAACCCAATCAGACATTGTTGATATTTATCCGTCGATCTCAATTAGTTTTACGTAAAGCACACAATATTACCCCACTGTAGACAATAATGGAATATAAGTTACAATGCACGCCCGGAAGAATCTAATTTTTGACAAGAACTCTGCCTGCGTAAACATATCTGGCACGGATTGCACCTTTCATGCGCTCCGTAGATAACGCTGTTATAGGTAATCTTATAGTATTGCATATGTTAGTTTACTTAAATAATACACATTCACAACTATAGATTTCAACTGACACAGAGATGACGGATTAGCAATCTATAAAAATTCAAATGGGCTACAAGACAGTCTACAGAAGAACATTGTACCATATATGTGAATCTTTCGAACCTAATGTCACTATACAAACACATTTAATTGCCTAGGGGTTAAGCTAGATTTAACACCAGCTCATACAAACCTTTTAGAAAGCCAAATGAAAAGCTTACTTACATACCACGTGTTGATGCAATACATGCCTATCATTTCAGCAACGCCAGTATAAGGATCTCACATATGTACTGTTGTAAAAAAGATATTTGACTGAGCTGCCAGTTAGCATAAAGATGATCTAGAATAGAGCAGATTCAAGGTTAACATTAGGTATATTCCAAACCCGCACTCTTATCAAAAGTAAAATGTGTTGTTATATCATTAAGCGTACACAACCCTATTCCCTACATGTTAAGTCAAACACAGCGAAAGGATTCCTGAGTTTAAGAGATAAGCACTTCCTAACTATCCATAGATATATGAAACTTCTCAACAAACATAACCTTAAGGTAAGGTTTAGCTGCACCGCTAATACGAAGCAAATCATATCCCGTAAGCATACAATATCCACTGAGGCCAGTTGATGATGAAGAAACAGTAGTACCTGTCCAGTGAACATATTCTGCGGTACAAAAGGCATCACGCATGAGGTAGAAGATAAAGCTACGAACCCAATCATTGAAATCGTTCTGAAGCACTATTTATTTATGTCAGAAAGAACCCTCAAGAAGATATTTTATATCACATCTATTATTTCCGGAATATTGATAAACAAATTGCAACAAGGCTCTTGGGTTTCAACCGGTGTTAGAAGAAGATGCTGCGAGAAATAATATCAACTGGCAGCTCGTTGAGAGATATAGGCCTTATGTAAATGGTCACACAACTGTCGACTCTCCACCGTGGGGAAACATACAGATATTGAACAAATACTCCATCCTGGGATAAATTTAATTGCTAAGTCTGACGCCTTTGTGAATATAAAGAAGCAAAATATTTCATATTACATATTTGGGCACAGTCAATCTCAATGTAAAATTCCGTTCATGCAGGTGGGAGTGGTGAACGCATATACGCTGAACAGTCGAATATGTATTCCTATTTTCCATCTTTTTTTATTCGTTCTCCTGTTCTTACCCTATGTATGTTTTTCTTTACTTTATATCTTACTGGAATGCTCTAATCGAACTGAACCATACGCACACATGCAATCTTTATCTTTGCTAATACTAAATTCTTCATTATGTTATTTTTTAGAATAGATCCAATCTCCAAGGGACATAAATGCTTCATTTGTATGACAGATATTTCATTTTGGCAAGAATATGAGAACATGAGAAAAATGGAATAAACAACTTTCCCAGAGTGCTAAGAACAAATTACTTATTGCGATTGTCCGGGCGGTAACATTCCAGCGTATGACTGATGACAGTGTTTCGGTGTAATGAGCATTTCGACCTCCTATGTCATTTTGAAGCTAATATTATCAATTAATTGATTACATTTTGTATTATATGTATACATATATACAGGGTCCTACGAAAACTGTTTGGCTACTCGTTGATTTTCTTTTTTTCCTAATTAGATATGTTTTCTCTTGTTTTCAAGTAGACATATGAATTTAATTACGGTTTCGGATGGATTATAACTGAAATTTGATAAAAGCCAAGAATGAAAAACCGTTAGGAAAAAGGATATCGATGAATTTGCACGAGGGCAATTCATCGACTGGTAACAATGTAGAAAGTGTAATCGTGAAATAGCTAAATGTTTCAGTATTAATCATCAACTAGTGAATACAATAGTCAATATTCGGATTGAAGAAGGGCATTAACGAATGAAGAATAGATGTGCGAGGCTGTAGAAAGTTTCTGAGAGTGCAACGAGAGCAGTTAAGTGGGAAGGTATTAAACATCGACGTGCAATTGTTAGAGAGGTTGCAACTTCTATGGATATGTCACCGTATTGTGTAAGAACAGCATTGAAAGGCCTTGGATATAAATGAAGAGTTGCAAGAAAGAAGACAATGATTTCAAAAGCTAATCAGACGAACAGGTTCAATTAGTCTGAAGAGTTCTGCAACAAAGAATAGGAGATTTCGCCGTCAATAATATTGACTGATGAGAGCAAATTCTGCAGAGTTTCCAATTCAAGGCAGATATATGTGTAGCACAACAACACTGAAACATGGGAGCCAGATGTTTTGCAAGGAACAGTTAAACATTCAGGAGATGGAGTTATGACATGAGGGGGGAAGGGCAGCTTAGCCGACAGGCAGATCAGAGCTCATTGTGTTGTTGAAAATCTGTTAAATTACCCAAACTGCTATCAAATACCTGAAAAGGGTATTTTACCCATCTATTCCAATGTAGGAATTGATAGGAAGACCACATTTTGCAAGACGATGGAGCCCCATGCCATACAAGCAAGGTATCACAGGCTTAGAAAAGAACTAATGCAATCGAATCTCTGATATGGGTTCCTCAAAGCCCCGATATTAAACAAAACACGTATAGGAACATGGTGATAGACGTTTGAGTGCAAGATTGTCGAAAATGATATCAATTACAGGGTTGAAAGAAGCATTGACTGGAGAGGGGATATAAACATGGATCAGTCTGTCATTGATAATTTAAACAAATGCATGTCTAATCGGGTGGAAATCATTATATTCGCTACACGAGGGTCTACAAAATACCGAGACAAACTTTCATTCATTTTGGATAATTTTTCATGAATTTATTACAAGTTAAATTAACGTTGCTTTTATTACCCTGGCTATAAAGTTATTGTAGGCCACTGTATATATAAGTGTGGCTGCATATATTCCACTCACAATGCATTGGTGAACCCGGATCTATAGGTGATGACACTGCCAAAGTGTCAAATGTGGTTATAAGAAATAACTCATTAACCACGCTGTTTAGCTTGCACGCTCGTAATCCCATTTAACTCCTTGGCTATTTATTTGAAACGAAACAATAATATTTGAAGGAAATGTATTAATCATTTCTTAATAGATATTTGTATTTATTTACACACTGAACTATGTAAATGTTTATTAGAATATATACATAAGATGAACATTTGTATTACGTAACTTCATTAAACGTAAGATTCAGCGAGGAAAGTTAGAAATAATTTGGATGTAAGCATTGTTTTTATTTAGTCTCAAAGTCTATATATTAGAAAACTTGAGGACTTGGCTATTCTGAAGCTTATGATTTTCTGAAATATACATTATTCAAGAGATGTTGTGGAAAGATGATTCATGTTTCGTGATCTTCTCTCATCCTTTATGGCTCTCATCATTACTTTTATTTTAATATTCCCTAGCAATATGATTTGTCAATCTACATTATGTTCAACACACCAGTATCGATAAAATAAGTTTCACTCAATAATTATAGTCACTTATATCGGGATTGTCATTAGCCAAAATCAAATACCTACCAACAACGAAATATACATATAATCAATTTAACGGCAAGATTGCTCTACAAATGAATACATTATTTTTTTTGGTGAATATTGTTCATGACTTTGTCAGGGGATGAAAGTTTCGGACTTATAACCTTTCCACAGGCTTTCGGCGTCTGGTGAGAGAACGTGTGGCAGATTCTGATATACTCGATGGCCTTATAAAAATGCTTGCAATGGAGTGGACTCAGTTAATAGCATACACACACCGGGTAGATGCTGTTAAAATATCCAAGTATAAATATTATGAGTCGAAATTTAATCTAACTTTGTTCCCAATTGAGTTTCATTCCAAAAAGAATTTGTTTCATTCCAAGAATAATTGTAATTTGTGTAGATTGCTCCAACCTATTACATTATGTACTTCCATAATCAGTACATTTTAGAAAATATGGCCTGAAAAAAGACACGCATCATATTAGAATTGCATCCTAAAATCATTCTATTTGATTTATCTTTTTGCGGGGGTTATATATATTTTGATAGAACATGTTCGTTCACAGTCATTTATGTTTCATGGAAATGTCCTTCTGGAAACACAAGGAGACACTCTTTCAATATGAATATTATATATTTTAAGGGAAAATTACCAAAATACCTACACTTTTATATTTGTTATTCAAAGCTCATTCACTTGATGTTTTTGTGCAACACCCACTCAACGATCCATCAGATTCTCTTTGAACTTGGATTCAAGTTATATTTATAACTTAGAGTAAATAATTTCACTCCATTCATACACCTGCGCACCCATATATATATACACACAAGATGTTTTTACGTTGTTATATATTACTGAAATAACAAAAAGTGCTTACGGATAAATGACACATTTTATGTGCCACATCCATTAGCATCCAGTATTGAACAGAAATTTGTGATGCAAATCTGCAATATATTTATATAATGCGCTGAATACTCCGGAGCTAAGAGGTTTATGTTTAAGAAAATTCACAATATTGCACACCCTTTATGATTTGCATATCTTTTCAAATGAATCACCAAATATAGCGCTTCTCTTTTTATAGTTGTTTAACTCCACTTCACCGTCAACAAATCACAGCTAATCATGAGAGGCATACCAGTCATAAACATCCTATTTTTTGTATTATGCACATTGCATATAGAACCATGTTTTGCCCCAGGTTAGCTCTGATCATGCAGACTAAAAATATATATTCAGTAGCCGTGTCCATCACGTATATTTATGCATTTTTCATCTCAGCATTCGAAAGAGATGTGGTTGCTATGTTGTGCAGTTCGAGTGACCACGTAGAGGTTGCTGCAATACTTCGTATTCAGTGCTGTATTGGTTACGCACACCATAAATTGTTATATTTGCCAACTAAAGGTGCTAACTCATTCCTGCTTATATTAGACCCCAAACTCCTACGCATTTAATGGTATTTCTTATATTGGATATGTTTTCAGCCATGATTGATTTCTGCTGCTATTTTGTGTAATCCAATGTCATCCTTAATCAAGCAGTGATGTATTACATATGTAAGTCATTCGAACGACCAGGTGTTATCCAAACATGCAATGGTCCAGAGAGATCAAGTCTATGGTAACGTCTCTGTTTGTCATTTACACTGCACACTCTGACACGTCAGTGTTGTTGTTGTTTAACCTTTGTTCGGCTCTGATCCAGCAGGTGTATGATCTAAAACGCACCACTCCTGACAATCCCTTATTGTATTTAAATATGATATACCTATGTTTACATTATCAAATATATCTTTTGTTTTTAAATCAGTAGCGTGGGATATGAATGAGACATTTGGCTATTGTTTCTAGCATGTTGAGTGACCATATGAGCCGCCATGTTGGCTCAGGTTACTTATTGCTATCATGCGGGCTACAGTGGGACAGTATGGGTGGTGTTTTCCTCTTTACCCTATCCAATAGCTTCCTTATTACTATTTGAGGTTGTTTAGCAGTAGATAAACCCTGATCGAACAACGTATGATAACAGTATTCCAGCAGTGAGTATCCAATCTTTTCTTAGCGGTATGAAGGTCTACATTATTTAATTTGTTATTTCGTTATTTAAGACGGTGGGGTTGGATTTGAGGGAGATATGTATACTATATACAGCAAGCTGAGAGTCCATGAAATGTCTCCCTCGGATGTATGTCCTAGCAATGACAACACAAGAGACCAATGTGTAAATAGTTGTACCTCCTTCTGCTCTCATCTCTGCTAGTATGTATATCACATCAATGTTTTCCAGCAATTTGGTTATTAAAGCAGATATCAGCTATATACCACAACGGAATTGATGTATAATCTATCCGATGTTTTCTATTCGGCCTGACGGAAGCAATAGGATTTTATTAACATCATTCGTTTGCATGTTGTTTTATTTTTTTAGAACTCTATGTAATGATTTGTAAAATGCAATCCATTAAGAATTCAGGAATATTTTATTAGCAAAAAATACAATAACACGTGATATGATTTTTTTCCATTTTACCTGGGGGAATATAAATCACATTATCAACAACATTTACATAAACTAACCTATAGGAACTAAAATAGTATGCATTTAAAATGAAGCAAACTAATGAAATATAGAAACTATATTTTGCAACTTACTGAAATCAAACAATATATTGATAGTATTGGTTTCATTATTTCCAATATTTTCAACTGTAGATATAACCACAGTAATGTTAAATACATTGGTTAGGAAAATATTAGGTTTAGTTAACATTATTCTCTGTATTTGCTCGTACGTGAGACAATTCCGAAATTGTATAGCGGCGTAGCTGTCATACATCGACCAAGGCATAACATACGCCAGTGTTTACTGGCAGTGTAGTAACTAGGTTGTTGTTTTGTATCCATTTGTTAGAAGGGACGTTGAGTGCCCATCATGACCCTTTTACAGGACCTCCGAGCCTGGTGGGAGAGAAGAAGAAAGGTATCCTCAGAACGGAGATCTGGCTCAAATTGTTGCAACAGAGAGGTCTCCACTGAAGTCATGCATGGTATACATGTTGGTGTTAAATTGGATTAAGTCTAACAAACAAATAGGCTCCGACAGGATCTGTAATCGAAATTCAAAAACACGGAACAAATACTTCAAGGCATATCATCCGATGCTCTAACATGTACGCCAGTCTATCACCCTCAATTGAAGCCTTGTTAGTGAATTTGGATGGACGGAAAATGTATAGAACCCCGTTGGATGGATTATGCCTGTAATTCAAAGGTACAGGTTTGTCACACTATGCGAAGGCTTATTCGGAAGAGTACACATGACTGTGGAATGCTCAGCCGCTTAAACGTTAATTCAACGAGTAGGCTGTTCCGTCACTCATTGGTGAAACTGACGGAGAATCCATCAAATATATATATAGATATAAATGTTTGTAAAAGTTATCCGTGTTGTTTTCATTTGTATTGTCACCTTTTGTGTTGCCAATGTTATTGTTATTAGTCGGTGGATGTCGTACTCACTAGAGTAGCGGTCAAAGTGTATTCCGACATTTAGTTTCGTTACTTTATACCATGATATCAAATTCTAACAGGGTTATCTTCTCACATAACACTTTATGGGTCAATATGGCACCCCACCTATTTTTTATATAGTTTTTAAGTTAGAAATCTCCATTGCTATAGGCTGGAGGACGGCCCAGTCTGTAGACAGACGGATAAATGTCTTGCCAGATGTATATCCGTCACTTAATGCATTGAGCGCGAATTCTCTCATGGTTGGCTGTATCGTTTATATGCATAAAGCATCTACCATTAAACTACACTGGTGGATTAAATCAACTGCCCACTCTTCACCAACTTCTGCGGTTTTTGTACCTACGTGAGAAAACAGTAATATAAATATCGGTCAGAACAGTGATTTGAAGAAATGGGTTGATGTGCGCTCAAAATGCCTTACGGTATTTAGTTGCTTATCTTTACAGACTTAGTTCAAACCATGACCACTGCGACTTTAGTACTTACATGGTTAACAATTTATGCACTAGCTGAGTACTGTTTAATCTAATCGACTCTACCCATCGTCGTATATATGCATCAGTGTGCGTATGAACGAAATCAATATTATATATGTAGACTCATTAAATTGTAAATGAGTCATAGCTGTCCCTGTGTACTGATTTGTGATTCTACTCTCACTTGTTTGATTTTCAAATCACCCTGATAGATAACAGTGATATAGTTATTGTTCAAACTAGGAGATACACCACCCTGCTGGTGGAGCTGTGCATGCTGTGGGAACGTGCTGTGTTTTCTTATGAGTTTGAATTTTATATAAAATTTAACGTGTGAAAACATGCACACCCGATTTGCTATGGAATCTCTTCGCAACTATGACGTCGCAGACCCGATTCCACAGCCTGATATCGTGGGCCATATTCTTTTGACATAACCGTGGAGTGACCCGAGAACTGCGGATAAAATTAGCTAAACACAAACTGCGGAATCCCATCAGTAAATGGGAAAAGGAAATACGTGTCACAGTTGGAGATATTGGAACTCGCGTTGAATCTTGGATTTTCATCATCTAATAGGCACAGTACGGACATGTAATACACGTGCAGGTGACTCTCGACAACATGCAGTCACGTGTGATATGCAAAGATATCCAGGTCCTGATGACCATTCACCGCAAACATAATACATCTATCTCAGAGTTATACCTCATTGAGGGGGAAGTGTGAGGTCAACAGACTGGTTGTGGCGGACAGAAGGCTGGCTTGCAGTACTTATAGTAGGGCAGGCCACATAAGTACCTTCTTCGCAGAAGTGGAATAGCAAGAGAAAAACGAAGCCGGCAGACAATAGCAGAGGCGGGTGCAAGAGCAATTATCTGAGGTGAAAATAATTATGATTCTACCACTGGTTCCACAGTACAACACATCATAGCTCCTAATATAGTTAGAGCGGATGCTACAGCAAATGGATTTGCATCATCCGCAGTTCACCATTACCAGGGTCTAATGAGAAAGATATTACGAGATGTCTCCTCTCCCAGCACATCACCGAGCCGCATTGTCCTGCCATCGCCTTGTTGTGATGGAGAGGATATGGAGACTAGTGAACGTGGTGGGGATTGTAACAATGGAGAGACTGTGCACTACACAGAGTGAGTTCAGGCTAATGGCATGTAGAAAACTGTAAATCTCCTACCTATTGTCACCTGATAAGCTCGTAGTCTGAGTTAACAACGGGAGACTTAAAAAATACTGAATAACCTAAATAGAAATAGAAAGGTACTGTGCTGATTGAGGTGGAGGTATGCAACGAATGCAGTCTATCAAGTGCTGAAGAAGCACTCCCAAAAGTATGCGCGAAGGGCAAATACTAAGTTTGAATGGCCTGACTTACGAGCTTTATGGATACATCCCATCACATCATTCTTCTTTGTATACGTCTTTTACAACTGGCTGCATCATTCTAGGATCCTCATTTGTGCTATCCGGGTATTCATCTTGCTTCTAAGTACAGACACAAACAATTGAGGGCCTTTTCTGATCATTTCAGGACTCTGCAGTAGTTACGATGTTGAACCATGTGCTCAGAAAGAGGCTGGTGCTTGTCATCGGTAGTGTTATCAGTACTGCAATGTTCTGCATTAATCCCGGCAGATATATCCACGGCAACATCTACATCATACGATACACAGTATAATGTGTGGTCAATAAAACTGGCTTCGATGTGGGGGTTTGACTAATGTGATGGGTCTAATATGTACCATAGCTGCAGGTGGGTCGAACCTGGGATGAGATTACGGGCAGGCTGGCTAATCTTACACATATTTCAGTTAAGCCATGACTTGACTGTAGTGCAGAAGTGGCGAACCCGTCCATTGCTTTCGATATTTATTACACCCGGGCTGCCTTGCCTTGCCCCAGTGTTCATCTAACCAGATTGAATTGATTGCTATTTTGCTTTTGTAGAATGGACATTTCCCATTAGGAAGAATTATGCATCTGTAGCCAACAACCTCTGCAGAGAGCGCTTGGCATTCTGTGGTTAATGGTGTGCAAGAACACATTGAGTTTGCGACATTTTTAGAGATTTCCGTGTGATGGCCATGTCAAAAGATTGTTGTATGTTGGACGAGATTGAAATTTCTGGAGAAAGTCACACACCTCTTCGACCAATACCTCATCAATTTCTTTGAATTGGAGAGGACATTGAGGATGTGTAGGGAAGTGATGCCTTTCAGGTAATTCGCTGAAAGAAGGTAGTGAGTGGTTACTATGAACCAGTTGAATGTCCATACTCTGAAAATGTGCCTGTAAGACAGCGAAGTTAGAACACAGAAGACCCTTGGGTGTAAAGGTTATGCGGGATATAATTGTTCCTTGGCTTACTTTAAGTCGGTGTACACCTGTCGGAATGTTTGCTGTATTATATGAATATCAGTATTTTTGTTTTAATACCTGCTCAAACAAGACAGCCGCACGTTTGTTAATTATCTGGTAATATCCCCATGTGACAAAACTGAAGAAAATATTAGTAGTAGTAGTAGTAGTAGTAGTAGTAGTAGTAGTAGTAGTAGTAGTAGTAGTAGTAGTAGTGGTAGTAGTAGTA
>JAOPJM010443421.1:0-11125 GCA_027124095.1 Muusoctopus leioderma | reverse complement strand
CCCAAGGTGCCGCGCAGTGGGACTGAACCCGAAACCACGTGGTTGCGAAGCGAACTCCTTAACCACATAGCCATGCCTAGTGAAGAAAGAAAAATTGCAGCCTGAGTTCAAAGAGGCTAATGATTTCCTAACATTTTTATTGAGTGGAAATGCTGCTGCTGTTTAAAATTAAAACCCATATTGATCTACTGATCAGAAAACTCAAGTACCCTTAAACGGTTCAGCAAACATTCTCTACCAGCATATTGAAAATGCAATAGAAAAGCTTGGGTTATAAAATTTCTATTTGAAGATTGGTTCAAGAATTGTTTCTGTTCTGAGGCCGTTTAATTTTGAACAATACTCTGGATCACCCAGCTGCACCTGGTGACTTATGTTGAAATGTTATGGTTGTATTTTTACCAACAAATATGACATCACTGTTGCAACCAGTGGACAAAGGTGTGATAGTAACATTCAGTGTCTACTACTTACGTAAAACTTTTGTCTATGCTATTGGAAAAGCAATGGGAGAAATAGAATTAATCTTACAGACTTTTGGAAGAAATTGAACAGAAAGAATGCATTAGAAAATATTAATGATGCATGGCATGAGGTAACAGCCAGTAATATGAAAACTGTTTGGAAAAATATAATTTCTCAGTGCACAAATAATTTTGGTAAATTCGAGGCTGAAGTTACAAGGGCCATAGAAGAAATCACTCAACTTGGTTTACACCTGGGAATGTCTAGAATAGACAATGATAGTGTCAGACATTTTTTTAATTAGCTTGATGTGACCTCAATGATGAAGACTTTTTTAAATTTTGAGCAGCAACGTGCATATGCTAAGTATGATGGGCCAAAAGGGAACAGATGAAGCTGTGATGGAAACAAAAGAATTCTCAATTAAAGAACTCTATGCTATTTTTTTTTTTAAATTTTGAAGACAGAAAGCAGATAATAATGGATGCAGATCCGAATGTAGAGAAAGCGATGCAAGTCAGAAGACAAGTTGAAAATGCACTCTGCTGCAATAGGGTCATGCACAAAGAGAAGAAAGAAAAATCAAAATCTGAGTAAATAGAGAAACTGTCAGTGTTGACTTCCACTGCCATCTTTGAGTATCAGTGTTGTAGGGTCATATATTCTGAGTGTGCTTGGTGAGCACTGCACACCCACAAAAGTTGGTAAATTCATCATAAACATTAAGCTCACTCAATAATATAATCATGGATTATAATGGTAAACTAATTTTCTTGTCCCTTGTTATGAAATATTGTGGTGGTTGTTCTGAGATACACTGGAAAGATGGATAATAAATGTTCAAAATGTGGTGCAAAGATGTGGTTAAAGGAAAGGATTTCAAGTAGCTCAAAAACAAATGCTGAATTCATTTTATGTTGTGGTAATTGGCAGGTGGTACTACCACCTATTCCCGGTCTGTGTAAACGGAATATGTGCTAACTGGCTATCTTTAAGATAGTGGATTAGTGCTGATGCATATATATATATATAGATATAGATATAAATGAAAAATATATAAAGATATAAAGCCTGTATTCTGTAAAATGGGATTTTGAATCTTTTCCCCAGATCCTCAGCAGTTCGGGGCTATTTGTAAATACTCATTTTTTCCCTTGCAGAAGTCATGTTAAAATATTTAAAAGTTCACAGTGCAATTCAAGAATGCACATGTTAGGAATGTTTCATATTCAAACCACTTTTCTCCAACAAGTTGGTGGGCGAATTCAGACAGACTGAAGTTGCAAAAAACGTTTGACTTCTTTACACACATAGGGTGTGTAAGTTTCATTAGTTAAGATGTTTATATAATGAGGAGGAGACATAAACATAGAGGAATTTCTAGGACAACTTGCTGTGTGCCACAGGCGAAAGCTGTAGATGGAGCAAGGTACCAGCTAATGGAAGATGACATAGTGGTGGAATGGTACAGTAGATAAAGCTATAAAAGCTAAGAGATAAGCTTAGAAAGACTGGAAGAAAAGTGGGAGCAAGGAACAATAATAGGTATCTAAAAGAAAAGCTAGACATCATGTATATGTAGCGTGGCGAGAAGCTGAAAAAAGTTTACCAATGTTCTGCGATGAGAGGAGCAGAAGCGTGAGGTGCAAAGCAGTTTGTGTGTATCAAGAAGTGATTGTGGAAAAGTGTGTACGGAATAATAGCATTGCACTTGCTTTCACTGACACTGAGAAGAAAGAGACATGGAAATGTTACTGTGAGAGGCTAGTGAATGAGGAGAATGCATGGGAGAGAAGGGGACCACTCCGAGTAAATGCAACAGAGGGACTAGCAATTGAAGCTGACAGCTTTATGGCCAAAATTGCAATTAAAGATATAAAGGTAGGGGAAAGCAGCTGGACCATCAACAATAGTTGTTGACATGCTGAAAATATCTGGTGAAGTAGGACACATGCTAATCAATTGTATAGTCAATCAGGTAGTACAGGGAGGTGTCATATATCTCTGATCATCTCACTCTTTGCTCTAACTCACTCTATCTCTCTCCATCTCTATAACAGTAAACCTCCCACCACTATTTCATCTTCTCTGTCTCCTTCTACTGATGTCTATCCATTTCTTAACATCTATCTTTCTCTTCCACCACTTCTGTTTTTATCCTTTTTGTCCCTGTGTAATCCCATATTACATACATACATACATACACACACACACACACACACACACACACACATACACACACACACACACACATACACACACAAACACACAAACACACATTCAGAGCATTCTTGAGAATTTCTTTAGATTACATGTGTGTCAACTTGCATCAGCAGTGCACATAACTAAATTTTGTGTTCATTGAATATTGATTCCCTGCATCTTCAGCTATTTCTCTCACTTTGCAGTTGCTTCAATGTGGCTGCATTTTGCTGCCACATTGATAATTTACTACTGCTACTTCATGCTGTAATCAACCTGTAGTGTATCTTCAGTGTTGACCTGGTTTTAAAGAATATTTGCAAAGCACTTAGATGTTAATGTAAATTATTTTTAACATGAGAAACATGGAGATGGAGCATGTAACAAATGACAACATAACCTGATAAGATCTGTGGAAACTAAGTCTGACATAATTATGGCAGAAGTGGAGGTGATGTATGGTGAGGATGATGAGAGAGAGAGATATTTAAAACTATTTAAGCAGGCATAGAGTTAGTTAATGAAAGCAGACTTCCCTATCAACTCTGTTTGTTTTAATGATTGTTTTAACGACAACATTAAGGGAGAAATACATTATTTACAGATGACAGAGTAAATTGTTTTGTATTTTATTTTAAATGCATATTCTGACTCATTGTCGTCCGTACTTCTCAGTCATTACACCTTCAGTGACAGTGTTATCTATGCAACAGATTCCTTTTCATTCCCAAATTTTTTCATATTGGTTTCTTACATAGACTTAGAGATAGGTAGGAAATGGGAATGTGTATGTTCATACCTTTCCCTATAACATTAATGGTATACAGGAAGTGAAATAGCTTCAAACAGAAATTGAAGCTAGGTTGTAGGTTTGGTTTACAAAGATCTTACTTCAATTCTATGGCACTCCACAAAACTATCTTGTGTTCCTTATAAGATCATAACTATAATCATTATTATTCAATCTGATTCTTTTCTTAAATAGAATATATATTTATTTGAAATAATTAAACAAGAAAATTTAATTACTTCCCAGTTTTGAATTATGTATATAACTTCTACAAATAGTTCAAACAGTGGAATAAATTTTATGCTGTGAGGAAAGAAGGTAAGTCTAATGTTTCGAGTAGAACCCTTCATCACAGATAGATGAGATGTCAACTGTTGTTGAAGGATAAATAAATTTGGATTAGTGACATTTCATCTCTTCTGATGAAGGATTCTACCTAAAACATTAGACTTATCTTCTTCCACACGGCAGAAAATTTATTCCACTATTTGAACTATTTGTGTTACTTTTTGATAAAGCAGAACATCACTAGTTTCCTTGAATTCTACTGTTTTACTATATAACTCTAGTTGGTTGAGTCAACGAGGGAGCTTCTATACATAGTCTGCTGACCTGCTACAAATAGCAGCCAAATTTCCCTTAAATCACACCCGACAGTCTTAAACAAGGAGGTGCACATTGGAAGATGTGATACATTGTAACTGGGGGAAAGACTGGATGATTACAGCTGGATCTTATATTTGCTCAATCAGGATTGACTTGGGGCTAAACAACAACAACAACTTGTAGTTGGATTTGATGATGATATTGACGATGAAGCATTTATAGGGTGCAACTATGGGTTGGACGGGTGATTTCAGCCAGCGTTGATTCCTCATTGGAGTCACCACTCTCCCAGATGGGTCAGCGGCTCGCGTCTCACTCGCGTTTCATTTGGCATGGTTTCTACGGCTGGATGCCCTTCCTATCACCAACCACTTTAGAGTGTACTGGGTGCGTTTTATCGTGACACCGACACTAGAAAGGTTGTCATGCCATGCCTATAACGATAGACAATAGTAAATGTTTTCAAAAGTTATTAGTTATGACGCTTAGGGAAGAGGAAAGGTTGTTCTGCGGTTCGGACTTAATCCTTCAAGGAGAGGAGGAAGGGGTGAAAGGAAAAAAATATAGTGAGAGGGGAAAAAATGTGCTTGCACGACAAATGGCCGCCGGCGGTGCAAGAGGAGAAAGTTGCTGATGGAAAAGTGAGAAAGCGGTGTAGGTTTGTTAGGGGGAGAATTTTTTGCCAGAGAGAATTTGACAAGTGGGAATTTTTGACAAGAGAACAGCGGTGGATATCAGGCCGCGGCTAGTGGACAGTTAGCAGTAATTGTGTGTATGTGCGTGGGTGTGTGTACATGTGTGTGTGTGTGTGAGTGTGCGTATATATATATATATATATGTGTGTGTGTGCGTGTGTGTGTGTGCGTGTGCGTGTGTGCGTTTGTGTGCGTGTGCGTTTGTGTGCGCGTGTATGTATTATTTCGGGAATACCAATTTCATTTTTCGATTCTTCAAACTGTGGAGAGTATCAAACGAGCTTTTAGTTTTACATATATACATATATACATACATACATATTCATATTACCCTTTTACTCTTTTATTTGTTTCAGTTATTTTGACTGCGGCCATGGAGGTTTTTTTGTCGATCAGATCGACACAAGTACTTATGTTAAGTCTGGTACATATTCTATCAGTCTCTATTGCCGGACCGCTAGATTACGGGAGGTAAACAGACAGATACGGACACAAACACAAACACACAGACGCGCACAGACATATATATATACATATATATATATATATACGACGGGCTTCTGCAGTTTCCGTCTACCAAATTCGCTCACAAAGCATTGGTCGGTCCGAGGCTATAGTCGAAGACACTTGCCCAAGGTGCCACGCAGTGGGACTGAACCCGAAACCACGTGGTCGCGAAGCGAATTCCTTAACCCCACAGTCATGCCTGTGCCTATCCGTGTGTGAGTGTGTGTGTGTGTGTGTTTGTGTGTGTGTTTGTGTGTGTGTGTTTGTGTGTGTATGTGTGTGTTTGTGTGAGTGTGTATGATTCCAAGTATTGGGTTTTATTACCCCCATCACATCTTCACCACCATCCTCATCATCATCATCGTAGTCGTAGTCGGCCTTGTAGTGTCGGCCGGCTCCACCATCCCCACCATCACAATCACCATGAACATAATCACCCTCCGACTAGGTTCATATTATATGCAGATCCCACCCCTCCCCTGTACATCCAGCTCTCCACCATAATATATCACTATCACCACCAACTCCATCTACACCACCACAATTAATCACTATCATCACCACCTTCATCACCACTTAATCATCATCATCAACCTATTCACCACCATCATTAATCCCTATCATCGTCACCACTTAAAAATATGTACTGGGGTCGATCTGACAGACTAAAAAACCTTCAAGGTGTTACCCCAGCATGGCCGCAGTCAAATGACTGAAACAAGTAAAAGAGTAAAAGAGTAATAGTCATTGATTATAATAGAGGAAGTTATTGATTGGGTGAGACGTGGTGCGTTGTTAAATTAGATAGCATTAGTGAGTGCGAGGTTGCGGTGTGAGGAATACAGAGATGCTTGGATAAGCAAACTGTGTGTGGTAAAGTAGGGTGATGGGAAAGTAGGCTTTTAAGCGCAGATGAATATTTGAGTCGGGACGGAGGAAACATTAAGTGGCCAATCACTAATTGATTAAGCATTTAAAAACATATATGAATAAAAATAGATATAAATAAATGAAAAGAACAATTAGAATTGTAAAGTGTAATGCTAATGGCCTTAGCCACTGTTAATTAGTAAAAAGGACAGCTGGGTGGATATTGGTTTATCGGTATTAGGGTGGTGTTGGGATGTGTGAATGTGTGTGTGATTGTCTGTGTTTTGGTTAAATCGGTTGTTGGGTGCTTGTATGTGGGTGCGCGGTTAGGAGTTGATGGGTATGAATGTTTACTGGGTGTGCTGGAATGTGGTGTTCGTGCGTACGTCTGAATGGAACCTAGGAATATTGGAAAGGAATCTTTGTTGCGATACACACACATACACACACACATATAATCATACATATATACAAACACACGTACATTAGTATATATATAGAGAGGTAAAAAACGGAAAGCAAAAAACAACAACAACGATAGACAAGTAATTTTTTTTCAAAAGTTATTAGTTATGACGCTTAGGGAAGAGGAAAGGAGGTTCTGCGGTTCGGACTTAGTCCTTCAAGGAGGAGAAAGGGGTGAAATGAAAAAAATAATAGGGAGAAGAAAAATATATATATATATATATATATATATTTGAGGAGGCACATGGCCTAGTAGTTAGGCAACTAGGCTCTCGGTCATATGGTCAGGAGTTCAATTCCCAGTTTGGGAGGCATGCTGTGTCTTTGGGCAAGGCACTTTACTTCACATTTCTCCAGTTCACTCAGCTGGCAAAAATGAGTATTTAGACTGACAGAGCACCTGGTCAGCATCAGTTTAGCACAGCAGCAGCAGCAGCATTAATGAGGAGTCAGTGGTACAGCCAAACACCTTCAGACATGAAGGTGGATATGTCCAGCAGTGAACTGTTATAGCCTACCTTTAACCTTTGGATGGACGGACGGAGAGACGGACGGACGGATGGATGGATACATAGACAGACAGACAGCCAGCCGGACGGACGGACGGACGGACGGATGGACGGACAGACAGATGGATGGATACATAGACAGACAGACAGCCAGACGGACGGACGGATGGATGGATACATAGACAGACACATGGACGGATACACAGACAGACGGCCAGACGGATACATAGACAGACGGATGGACGGATACATAGACAGACAAACAGACAGACAGACAGATAGACAGACAGACAGACAGACAGAGAAATATTTGAATTGATCAACCAATAGCGGAGAGGCAGCCAACCGAGAGGTTGTACATTTATATACTGCCACTTAGCTCTCATTGGCCAACTCAACTTACAGCTAAAATACCAAAGAGCAGAGCCAACATGGGAGCCTCTACGTGGTCCATTGACCTGCTAGAAATAGTAGCCAAATCTTCGTCAAATTACACCCAACCTTCTTTAAAAAAAGATAGGAGACATTGTAGTCCCTGGTATATGAACAGACAGAATGGTCATGGCTGAAATATCTTTGATCATAGGGCTCCTTGATCACAGAGGACTTGAGGCTAAACAACAACAATCATCATCATCATCATCATCATCGCTTTTTACGTCCGTGTTTCCATCATGCTAGCATGGGTTGGACAGAGATTTTCCTGAGGCAGCATTTTACAGTCGGATGCCCTTCCTGTCACCAACCATACTGATTAAGTATGGGAATCACAACACTGAATCACTGAAACGGCCGGGCTGTTGGTTATTGGAGATATAAACAAATGTCACCGGTCGATTTCAGCGATATACGGCGTCAAGCGATGACAAGCACATGCACACGCACACACACACACACACACACGCACACACACACACACACACACACACACATATATATATATACACACACATACGTATGTAAAAAACTGCCTGTTCCCGAGATATTAATTAATTTTAATAATATAGAGAAAATGATTACAAATAACGGTTATTTGTAAATTACATTGTTAAAACCATAATTCTAGTGTGTCCTCTTAAAACATAAAATGAATTTATAAGGGCAGGAGGCCCAGGGAACCCCTTCTAGCAAATGCCCCTTTTTGCCCCCCTATAAATCCGGCCCAGAAATAACCCAATATGGATTATTCATAGGACAAAGAAGAAAATGTTCTTAAAAATTTAGCAAGAACATCTGATAAATCTATGAACAATTTGCTTTGAAAATGCGTGGAAGAAGGAAAGGATGTATCTTGAAGATTTTACCAATTGGGAATGGACGTTTTGGAGGAATACTGACTGAGGTTCAGACACAAAAGATAAAAGAAAGAAAGAAGAAAAAAATTAGTTGAGGAAATGTGTAGTATGCATATGTGGAAGGATGTGCTGTATGAAAGTGAAATAATGTCGAACCAATAATTGTCCAGCATTGTAAAAAATTGGTAGAACTTCTTTCCTCTGAGTAGTTAACAACACTTTAGGTAGCATTGCTATGCTTTGGATAGCTGTGGGTTTCTACTAACAAATAATAGTAATAATAATAATAATAATAATAATAATAATAATAATAATAATAATAATAATAATAATAATAATAATAATAATAATAATTAGCTCTTAGCAACATGTGCTCATGTAAGCATAAAAAACGTTAAAATATGAGGGTTACAAAACATATGGGAATGAACAAGACGAAGTTATATAAATTGACGGGATGGTTAAGGATGTTATCCAATTAACGTATTAAAAATTTGATGAAACAGAATAAATAAAATTATATAAACACACACTAATTAAAACAACATACCATTCAATTAAAATACAAGGAAAACATTTAGAGAAGCCTACCCACACACAAGTGAGAACCCATTAGCTAATTCTGGCCAATCACTGCACGTCATTGTGATCTGGCCCTCATTGAAACTGCTATACCAGAAGGTGACCGTGAGCATTTCTGTGTCGGAAGACGTATGAAATCTCCCACGGCCTCAATTAAATTGCATGGAAGTATTTCATAGCCTGGGCGTTTGAGTTTTATTACCAGTCTATCAGCAGATGCGCCATAAAATTAGAGCTAACCCCTTGCTCAATCAACATATTGCTACTCCTTTCGTTTCCCTTCAATTTGTTTATTACGTCTAACAGTTCTTTGTTTGTTTCGTGAAAAAAATATGTACTTTAATTTGACATGGGGGAAGGAGATGGGCTCATCCACACACATTTTGTTTGCCTTACTTTTTCTTGTCCTCCAGCTCTCTCGAGCACTTTGCCTACTTTGCTCACCTTCCATCTCCTCTTCATTATCTCCTCTTCATTATCAGAAGAACAGTCTTTGGTAATGCACAGGCAGGTAAAATTCATTTACTCTCGACCCTGTGTGACAGCTTCGACTGAAAATGCACCTGTTGTTTCACATAATGCTCTCATAAGGTCGTTCATTCGTCTAAATGTATTACGTATATATGTTGACAGTTAAAAGTTATGTTTGCAAAATACAAAAATGATCCTTTACTAAAATTTACATCGTTATATTCATTTGATCAAGCTTGTATATGAGTTTTGTTTTTGCCAAGTGTATAAAAGTTGATGATGTGTGCGAAAGCCGGCCAGGCTGTAATTAAATCAGTATCCGGTCACAAGACTGAGGAGGTAAAAATCAAAGGTGTACATGTATTCGTAATAATTTTGTGTACACGCAAACTTGCATCGGTGCTCGCTGTGTGTTTTGTCCCGGAGAACAAATTCTCCCTAGAGACCTTATCTGTTAAAAAAACGATAAGCTCCAAATGACGTCAAGTCGACTGCCATACACCGGTATTTCAGGGTGATTTCCCTTCATCAGTGATAGACCTCCAGGTCATTTGGAGCTAAGTTTACTTCCTATATAGAAATCAGCGAAAATAATATTTGCTAATGTGTGCGAAAGCCGGCCCAGCTGGATTTAAATCAGTATAAGCACACGAGACAGTGGAGGTAGAAATAAAGATGTGTAAATATATTCCTAACATGTGTGTGTACACGCAAACATACAACGGCACTCAGTGGGTTTTTTCACGTAGACCGGGTATATATATATATATATATATATTCAGAATATGATTGGTACTTTATTTTATCGACTCCAGATGGATAAAAGGCAAAGTTGACGGCGTCAGTATTTGAACACGAGCTTAAATAACGGCAACAATTATGCGACACATTTGTCCGACACTCAAACGATTTTACCAATTCACTACCATGTTTCTATATATACGCATGTCTCTCTGTCACTCAAAAACTCTCCCTTTACACAAACATATATATATATATATATATATATATATATATATATATATTCCTGTCTCTTTGTATGTGTATATATAGTTCCCTCATTCCTGTTATATATTTCCCCTCAATTACACACGAGTAAACACACTTTTTATACAGATATGTGTATCCATTATTTTTGTGCGTGTGTTTGTATTTTCGTTCATGTCTGTATGAATTTTATGAATGGCAAACATATATGCTTGTTGAGCACGAAGAAGGAAAAAAGATGAACCATATGTGTATCTGAATGTATATACACGAGTGTATGTGTGTTTATGTCTGTGTCTGTGATTTTTCCTCAGTGTGAGAGTGAGAATGTCTGGGTGTAGGCGGGTGTTTTGTAATAAGATATTGCTAGGACGCTGCTGGTATGTGGGAAACGAAGAATATAAAGAAAATGGTATATGAGGTAATACTGATGCAAACAAAAACAACGAAAAGTGAAACAGATTTGGAGGAAACAGTAACGAGGACAAGCAGTTCAAACAGATGTATATACGAAGCAAACTTGCCCGAAAGGGAGTGAACACACACACTTTATATGTGTCTATTAATCAATGAGTCCAGAAAACTATATAATATAATATAATATAATATAATATAATATAATATAATATAATATAATGTAATGTAATATAATAAAATATAACTTAATATATTGTATATATA
>JAOPJM010443212.1:0-11126 GCA_027124095.1 Muusoctopus leioderma | reverse complement strand
TCCGACCGTCAAAATTCTGCCTCAAAAATTCTCTCTCCGTCCAACCCATGCTAGCATGGAAAAACGGACGTAAAAAAAAAGCGATGATGATTCATGATCATACCAATGCAGTTGTTTTCCTGCATACATCAATTAACAACTTTAATATCCAGCTGCTCTTTCAGCTCACCTGTGCTCTACCTTTCATGCAATTTAACATTGCACTTCCAATGAATCTTAGATGACTTTATTTCTGTTGAGCCTCTACAGATCTGCATTTGATGTTCTTATTTCATTACCATGCATCATCACATTATTGTGCATGTTTCATATTGTATGCCTTTTGCACAGAAAGAGAGATTCTTTGTTGCTAATAAAGGTTGGTCGGCTTCTGTTAGTCACAAGACCATGGATCTGCGCTTGGAAAGTATTACTTGGTCTTGTTGGCACAGCATTCTACTGTGGCTGTAGAGCCCCACATGAGAGTGGCAGTCCTGGCTGCAGCGACTGCATTTGAAGATTGTGTCTGCCAGTCTTGTCCTGGTGTTGTTTTTTTGCCGAGTCCGCTTTTCTTCAGCAGCAAAGCCTCTGTTCCTCCTCTCGTCTTTTTAAACTCCTGCTTAGTTCCAGCCTCCAGTGTGTGCAATCACTTGCAATGACCTCCCACCTTTCGACATTCATGTCCAGTAACTTCATGTCTCTCTTGCAGACATCTTTGAAACGAACATGGGATCACCCTTGTGTTCTCTTGCCGGAGGTCAGCTCCCCATACAGCAGGTCTTTCGGGATCCTCCCGTCTGATATGCGTTGTATTTTTTTTTTCCTAAATAAACTTAAATCCTTTAAAGAAATTTGAAAAGTCTTATGAGGTAGTAGTATCATAAAAGAAAGAAAAAAGTCAGAATGTAATACAGTCTTGTGATATAAGGGATGAAAATGCTTTTGAACACATTCTAATGAATGTGTTTTATTCTTCATCTGTACTCTCTGATTCAGAGCTATCAGAGATTATGGATGTGGAAGGTCCTTTGTATTTTCCGTATTTATGCTTCTTCTTCATTCCAACTAATTTCAGCAGATTCTCAGACTTATCACCAACATGTGTAACTCCTACTGCACTGAGTAACTTCTTTAACTCAACATCACTAGAGGATAAATCATTGATTTGCTTCTCTGCAAACTTCTGAATATAGTTTTGGCTCAATGTGATGTTTCCAGGGGGTTTGAATACATATGCCTTTCTAAGAATTCCGTTCTCCTTTCCCCAAAATATGCTTGCACTGTGTAATTCTGGGAACTGGTTTGCTTGTAGGCCAATCAGTTATGTCTGATTTGTAATTCCTAAGTATTTGAACTCTTCACCATATTGTTCAACTCGCCTATTGTATTCATTTATGAATTTGACTCCTTGCTTTGCAACTTCAGGTATAACAAGTGCTCTGGAGTTTGCCCTTGTCAAGAACTTACTGCATGTTTCGACAGTGGTTATGTTCCTATAAGTTGAGATCGTCATGATCTGATTATTGAGGGCTAAAGGCATGGAACCCTCAGCTACATCTGTTACCACTATTAATACATTTAAATAACTCTTTCTCACTTGTTCTGGCTGGTATGTCCTCTTGCATAGATGAAATTAAAGACACTTGGGCTAAAAAATGTGCCAATTGTGTCAGACATGTTGACTATAGCCTTCAATGTCTTTGGCAAGTATTCTTTGTTCCCTTCACTCATAGGTTTTAACTTCCCACAAACTGCACAAAATCCAAGGATCCATGCTTTTGTTCCTAAAGCTGGCTTGTCCTCACTCCTCATGGCACTTGTGTTTGACTTCATAATATCTACCTCTGATATACAACCTGGTGCAAAGAGCTCCAGGCAAGTCAGCAGGCCAGCCAACCTTTGGTCATTAGAGGTCGAAGATGTAATCATTGTCAAGTCTCCTACATAAGGGCTGCCAGGAATTTTAATCTTATTAACTCCAATCAGTGTGGGTATGAAGAAATCAACCCTTCTTGGTTTTGGGATTGGTACATCAGGATCCATTATGATGTATGAGTTATCGTAGATGTTTTTATACTTGAGTTGTCTCAGTTGTGAATATTCTTTTGGAACTGAGGATATACACAACTAAATGCTATTTTTAATGACCTAGTATGCAGTACTAATAAAGGTAGCAACTCCTTCCACCCCTTTCTTACTCCAGCTACTATACTTTCACTACAAACACTAATTAGGTAACAGAAACTATCTACTACTACTAGCAAGCCTTCTGAACAATTTATGGACATTATTTCATGAGTGCTCCTACTACTAACTACTCCCATACATTTATCACATCTGAAGTCCTTGTTCTTTGTCAGTCTGCCAGAGATCCCAAATGCATATTCTCTATATCGATTTTGTTTTATTGAATACACTATCAAATTTTTATCTAAGCCTTTACTTGATAGCAATCACAGACACTTCCCAGATGGCACAGGATTTTGATCTCTTGAAAACTTTGGTCTTTGCCTTTGGACTGTAAACCGTTCTTCCAGGTTCTGAAGATTTTCTGCAGCTCTCCAACAGATTCTTCAATGAAAACCAGGTCATCAGCATATACAAGTTGCTAAGGACATTGAGCCCAGAACTCTGATGTTCTTGTCTCAAAAACTATATTGGAATGACTAGTAGGGGGCTGGAGACAGAACCCTTGTGAACACCTAGTTGTACATTAAATTCTTTATTGAACACACTGCTGACAACACTCGTCTATATGGTTTGATTACCTATCACATGCTATTCATATACACTTAGTTTTTTTATTTTGGCATCCACTAGACTACTGAGCATAGAACCTTGTTGAAGAACTTCTGCAAGTCAACAAATGTGAAGTCTAGTTGTTTATTCTTTGCTAAGAACTTTTTTGCAGTTGTCTCACTAGAAGAAGGCATCTATGGGTCCATGTCCTGATACAAACTCTAACTGCATCTTATCATCCAAGCTGACCCTGTTCTGAGATCTCTTTGCTAAGACTTGACTACTTTCAAGACTTGGTCCTTCAATTTGAGGTCATTGTAATTGCTCCTTTCCAGTTCATTACCTTTGCTCTTGTAGCAGTTGATGATAACACTGTTACACCAGTCATTTGGAATAACACTTTCCTGCATTACTAGTGTAATAACTACATAATCTGATGCTGTCAGCATCTCAGCAATTATCCCCAATGGATGAATATTCAAAAAGCAGTCATGTATTGGGAATTATATTGATTTCTTATTGATTAATACCAAACCCAACATATCAAAATTTGATTATAAATTCTTCAGGGATTTAATTGTTATTTTTAACATTTTGTTGGATGAGATAATTGGTGCCACTCATTAGCAGTGCCTTCTGGCATTAAAACCCCTGTTTTCACCCTTTCACAGTTAAAGGAAGGCCTTGAGAGACCTGTCATATAACTATATTTGCTTATGAAAATCTTAACACTATCAATTTTTTAATGTAATTTCATTGAACTGTCTTTTTCACCTGTACTCAGTTTCAGTAATTTGGGCAGGCCTGTCTGATTCTTGCCATCTGGTAATTTGGGCTAACTGCTTCTTTTAGCAAGGTCCAGAGGGTCTCTAGGTGTGTGGATGTGAAAACATTTGCAATATATATTTATTGATGTCTGTATTGCCAATTGTAGCATATTAATATAGTGTAGTGTAGTCAATAAAATAAGTACCATTGGTTGATTAGAATTGGCTATACTCATCCACACATTTAAGAAACCAATATATATATAGTGGATCTTAACTGCAGGTGTCTCATACACTATATACAGTACACATTCAACATATGCAAGCCCCTAATTTTTCTGTTCTTATTATCACTCATTACTTGCCTGCCCGCCCTGTCTCTCATGCACACTAGTACATGCAACCTTACCTTTTGTAAAGCTGTAGATAAGATTCCTTTTTCTAAATGGATGCTGGTTCTTCAATACCCAAATAATGACTTTCACTAAACAATCACATCACTTTGTGATCTTCAGATTTGGATTGGATGGCTTAAATGTTCTGAAAGTGTTCATTGTCCTTTTTCTGAAAACTGAACAAATTCAATTTTTTTTTTTTCAATTCTTGTTACAAAGCTATATGCATAGCCTGGTGAGTGCCTTCCTTTATAAAGCTGGATATTAAAATGGTTGACACAGTGAACGCAAAGAATAAAAAAGAAGATATGTTGTTAATTAAATGTAGAGTCATGCATAGTCAAGAACACTATGCATGAATTCATTCTACCTCGAAATCTTTCATCCACCTCTAACATCCTATAAATCCCACTATCTCTTTAAAAATCCACAAACCTATCAACCCAGGTTGCCCTATTGCTTCCACCAGTAACTGAAGTATATAATTACCTTGAAAATCCATGTCACTTATATCTGCCCTATGTTCCCACATCACGAACACTAACAATGCATCATTGATTCCTTTTCTTCTCTCCAGTATTACCAAAACTTCATTATGGATGTGAAGTCTCTCTAGATTGTTGTAGAGATTAATAAGTGAGACAGTTGTATTTGGTATATTTAATGCTGAGATATATATTTACAGTTGACTGTCTGTAACTTTGTGCTCTGCTCAAGTGATACATTGTACTCCTACACTAAAAGATGTTAGACGTAGCACTCATGCATTACTGCACATACAAAGTAGTTCTAGCAATATTACTACATCCTCCCTACCAATAAAAGGATTCTAATAACAGAATCAGTTATTGTTAGTTCTGTATCTTAGTGGATTACTTACTTCACAACTACTTCTGGTTCTTATAATTTTCTGTTCAGGGACACTGTTCATATTGGTGTAATTGGGTGTAGAACTTGGGACGTGTGTACTTATCCTTTGACTGTTGCTTTTGTTTGCTGGTTCATCATATAACGGTGGTTAGTATGTTGATGCAACAGGATCCTTAAAATGACATGTCTGAGTGTGGCTGTTCCACTATCCCTTATCTGGACTCTTGCATGAGCCATCTGGGGACTCTATGATCTTGGTTCCACACATTTTAACTGTACAGTAGCTGATTGCCAGTGTCCATTTTATTCTAGTACTCTCACAGGTTGTCCTGGTACCAGGGTGGTAGATCATGTGCTGTTTTGTCATGATGTATTTTTTGCTGTTCTTGACAGCTCTTTAATCATCACGAATATGATCAGGGTTGAGAAACCATGGAGTTGGTATTTTCGCAACCAGGTTAGCTCTCACAATCCGATTGTTGAGCAGTTTCAGCTGGGCTTTGTAAGCTGTGGTTTATTGGTGTTGCTCGTAGACATAGCATTGAAAGATCAGTATTTATTCCCATTGTTTTGCTATAAGTAATAATTTGATGATCTGAATCTGTCTTTCCACAAAATCATTTGATTGTGGAAACATTGGAGATGATGTTATGTGGTCAAACTGCCATTGAGGAGCAGATTCTGTGTATGCTTCACTTGAGTACTATGGCCTGTTGTCGCTTATTACCTTTCTGGGAATACCGTATTCAGAGAATACCTGTTCTGTTTCTGATATGACCATGTTGCTTGTGCATTGTCCTGTCATCTTGCGTATGATAGGAAATTTGCTGTAGTAATCAGCAATTATTTAATACTCATGGTCACCAAAATGAAATAGATCAGTGCCGACAACTTCCCATGCCCGATTAGGAATTTCATGTGGTAGTAGGGTTTCTTTTGTTTGCGCAGGAAGGTTTTCCTGGAACATTTCATGATCATGTTCTCGATGTCTGTGTTGATTCTATTCCAAAAAACAGCATCTCTATCTCAAAGACGTGTCTTTTCGATGCTTCGATGACTGTAGTGGAACTGATCTAGTATAGTCTTTTGTTGTGTGACTGGAATCAAGACTCTTGATCCTTTCAAAATAATACCATCATTTACTGAGAGTTCATCTCTGTAATACCAGTAGGAATGTATCGGAGGTGGAAATTCCTTGACTGATTCTGGCCATCCAGTTATTATGGCTTCACGTAACTGGTTGGGAATAGGATCTTTTCTTGTTTCATCTTGGATCTCTTTCAGATGATCACTACTGAATCTCACAAGGTCGTCTCTGATGTCCAAGTCGATTGTTTCCTTGTTCCTGGTACTGGGAAGATGACTTAGTGTGCCTGGCAATGTCATTTCTTTTCCAGGTCTGTATTCTATACACATTTGGTATCCATGTAGTTAAGTAGCATGTGTTGCAGCCTCGGGAGTGCACTAATCAGTGGTTTCTGTAGTATCATAGCTAGTGGTTTGTGATCGATGAGTACTCTGAATTGATGGCCATAGAGGTATGTGTGAAATCTTTGGATACCGAATACAGTTGCAAGGAGTTCTCTCTCTATGTACGCATAACGTTTCTCTGCATCTGATAAAGATTTCGATGCATAAGCTATTGGTTTGTCATTCTGCATCGGTGCAGCTCCAAGTCCTTTCAGGCTTGCATCTGTTTGCAGGGTTGGTATATTCTGTGTTGAAGTATGCAAGGGTTGAGTTTTTGCTAATCTCTGTCTTGAGATTCTCAAAGCATCGATTGTGGTGTTCTTCCCACAAAAAGGTTGCATCTTGCTTCAAGACTCACAGGGTGGATACCTTAAGGACCAAGTTCGGAATGAATGGTGATAAGTAGGTAAGAAGACCTAAAAATTCTTGTAATTCTGTCTTACATGTTGGAGATGGCATGTCTCTCAGGTCATTGATCTTCTCTGGGTCTGGGCTGACACCATTTGCAGTATATATCATACCAAAAAAAGAAATGCTTTCAGATTTGATGTTGCATTTTGCTGAGTTGAACACAAGAACATACTTGGTAGCTACTTGCATGAGCTTGTGTAAAACTATGTCATGTTCTTCCTCTGATGTGACATCAATAGATTTAATAAGTGAGACAGTTGTTGTATTTAATATATTTAATGCCGAGATGTGTCTGTAACTTCATGCTGTGGTCAAGTGATATGTTGTACTCCTACACTAAAAGATGTTAGACACAGCATTCATGCATTACTGTGCATACAAAGTAGTTGTAGCAATATTACTACAAATACCTTCTTCTATAATCCCTAGAAGAGGGTGCCGACGGGCTATACAACGGCTCTAGGTGATATGAATGAATGAGCTAACAAGACGGCTTAAAATGAGCTCAACATTCTCTCTTCAAATAGATGAGTCAACAGACCTTGTGTTTGCATGCTATATTTTTGAAAGTACCATTGAAGAAGACTTTATTAATCTGCCAGTCTTTGAAGAGTCATGCTGCAGGGGAAGCAATATTTAATTTAATTCATTTATATATTAAAAATAAAATGAAGTTTCGTGAAAACTTTGTTCAAGTATTTGCACTGATGGGGCTGCAGCTATGGTTGAGAAAATTTCTGGTTCTGTTGCAAGAATAAAAAATGGAAAATCAGAATGTTGAAAATATCCACTATTGTCTTCATCGTCAAGCACTAACAGTGATCTGATATTAGTAATAAACGATGCTGCAAAACTGGTCAATTTTATTAAATCAAGACCACTAAATACAAGAATTTTCAATTTATTATGTGAATATATGGGAAGTCTGCATGCAAATTTATTACTACGTAGTGAATTTCGCTGGTTATGTCACAGAAAACTGGCGTGGTTTTTCAAATTGCATGAAGAAATTGAGTTATTTTTATCTGAACATCCTTTTGAACTTTAAGCCAAACTAAAAGATCAGTGTTGGATGGAAAAAATGGCATATCTTTCGGATATATTCACTTACTTGAATGAAGTTAATCTTGCAATTTAGAATACCAATATAACATGTTCAAATTCAAAGCCAACTTTTGGTTGAAAACTCATTTGTAGACACGTTAAGCATAAGCAATCTTTCATGGAAAGAAAAGGAAGAGTAAGTAGACATTGCAATGGATTTTACCGTAAAATCAAAATTCCAACATGCGGAACTGACAAAATTTTGGATTACATTTTTAATGGAGTACCATACAAAAAGCACATCTTTAAAAGTTCTAATGCGATTTCCAACTACATATTTATGTGAAAGAACTTTTTCACTGTATTCAATAACTAAATAAAAAAAAAAAATAGAAATAGACTGAATATAGAAGCTGACTTAGGCTTACAAGTAACATTCATAATTTCAAATATTAAGACTCTCTGTGACCAGAAGCAGACTCACCCAAGCCACTAACCTTTAGTGTCTTAGTTATGAAGTTCAATTTTTGAAACCTCTAACGTAATAAATGTAACTAAATTATGCTAACGCAATGTTATTTTAATGCTTCAAACATCTTTTGGGTTCCGAAACATTTCTCCTAATTTAGAGGGTTCCATGAGAACGAAAAGTTTGAGAAACCCTGCTCTAGTTCACAGATGCGCTGTCTCCTCACTGCCTTTTCTACGGATACTATTGTTGTAAGCTCTATTTATACTTGGTATCTATGTACAAAAAGGCGAAATGGGTTATTTGAGAGTTTAAATGTCTGGCGCAACGACGGTAACGAGATACAAACCATCGGTTCCGAAGTCAGACATTCGGCTCTCAGTCTCAGAATTTCTTAACTGTAAATGAATACACTGTTCTTATTTTCAGTCTTTATTTACAGAGGTACATATTCAATAAAGTCACCGGCTAGTCTAGTTATTCCCCCTCCCGCCATATTTACTAGGACATAAGCGACCTCACTCTCCTAGTTTTATTTTTTTTTTTACCGCCATTTGTGCCAAACTAATCTCTGTGCGACGGGAACCATCGATAAAGGTTGTTTTGTTGCTTTTGAAAAACAAACGAAACTTAAACAAGGAAGAAAGTAACAAACCAAAGCAATACACCGTCCGTATTATGCAATAAATTACTATATCATCAGGCAGAATGTATATTAAACAGGTATCTGTATTTGTTATTACCCCCCCCCCCCCTCCTTACCCAATACCACAACATCACAAACAGAAAAACATATACACGCACTTCTCAATTCTCTCCATTAATTCTGGAATGTTTATCAATATTATTATTAGAAACAATTATTACTATCATTATAATTATTATTAATAATAATAATAATAATTGTTTGTAACTTAGGCACAATTAATAATAATAATATTTCTGTTGTTGTTACTATTATTTTTGTTGTTAATGCAGCGAGTTGGCAGAAATAATATAGCGCCAGACTTTAGTCTCTCTTTCTACGATCTGAGTTCAAATTGTTTCTTAGTCGATAAAATAAGTGCCAGTATTATTCCAGAAGTTTATTAAATCGACTATGAACCCCAGAAAAAACCCCAAAATAAGTCATTCTTATCATCACCATAAACCAAACTCATGTAAATCCGAGGCTTCGTGTCTGTTTTTGAAATTATTATTGAAATTATTGCCTATCAGAAGACCGAATTTACTTTTCGTCCCATTCGTATCACTAAATTAAATACCAGTAATATACTGTTGTCGTATTCTATCGATTTATAAACCATTTTAAAGATCAACCGTGTACCTGTTGTTATTCTAGTTGTAAAAGTATGTTGTACAATGAGAAATATTTGTAATTTTACTCAGTTCAAGGGTTTATGTTGTTTTAAGGAACTATTATTGTTATTAGAGCTGTGGATTAGCACAATCGTTAGAGCGTCTGACAAAATGCCTTGCAGTATTTGTTTTGGCTCTTACCGTTCCGAGTTCAAATCCCGCCGAGGTCAACTTAGCCTTTCATCCTTCCGATGTCAATAAAATCAAGTACTGGGGTCGATATAATCGGCTGTTCCCCACCTCCCGAATTTCTGGCCTTGTTAGAAATCGTTATTAGATTGGTGATGATGTCCCAAACTAGAGCTCATCCTTTGGCGAACCACAAGAAGGCCAGTGTTTATGCTGTTGTTTAGGACAGCCCTGGTCGAGCAGACCTATGATCAAAGACATTCTCGCTGTGACCATCCCGTCTGTACAGACAGTTTATCTCAGGCTACATTATCCAATATGTCCTTTTCTTTTTAAGACAGTAGCGTGTGGATTTGAGGGAGATTTGGCTGCTATTTCTAGCAAGTCGAGCGACCACGTAGAGGTTTATGTAGAGTAAAGTATGTAGCTTAATTTGGTAGGACGTTGGTCTATCGCAAGTTGTTATTGTTTAGACCTAGGTCAGCTCTGATTAAGCAGACCTATGATCAAATGCATTCCAACCATGGCCATCCGTCTTTTTTATTTTCCATATATAGTTTCAACCCATGCCAGCATGAAATAGTGGACATAAAAATGATGATGAGTGTATCGAGGACCACATCATCTAATATGCCCCTTTTTTTCAGATGGTAGAGTGTTTTTAGCAGGTCGAGCGACCACATGGAGGCCTCCTCTTTGGCTCGTCTATCGCAAATAACTTTTCCCCACGGTAAGAATTGAACTCAACATTTAAAGGCAACAAAATACTGGTCAATTTCACAGTTTTGTCATTCATTGTTTATAGCTGAGAATTATATCAGCCATTGTCTTAAAAAAGGAATGATACATTGGTCAGTGTAGTTATATATATATATATAAAAATACGGCGTGGTCATGACTGAGTGCCTATTGATAATAGGTCTACTCAATCAGGGCTGACCTGGGGTTAATCAACAATACCAGCCATAGTACCCATTTAGACAAGGCCATTGTGAGTTAAATGCCCTGGTTGGTCTTCTGCTGCAGTTCTTTTGGTGCAGCCATCCACATTTTCTCTGAAACTGTAAAGCACCAGTCTAGATATTTTACAGCAGTTAGTTTCGTCCTTCATGATTTTCAGTGCAAGTCCACCACTGGGCTGCCTTTGCCTTTCAATGCTCCAGAGTCAATATATCAATCCTATTGACTAACATCCATTACTTGAGAAAATTGGCCTTGTGTTCATCCAAAAGAAATAATAATTATTGTTAGTTGTAGCTGTTTAGTCCCAGATCAGTCCTGATTAACTCTTAATGTCCTGTAGGACACAGTTCCACACGGTACCACATCATCAAATTGATATATATTGTTGAGGTATATATGACAAGTGTTTCGGAAAAATAGAGAGGGAAGAAGTGTGAGGTGAGGGGGGCTAATGTAAAACGCACCCAGTGCACTCTGTAAAGTGGTCCGGTGATTGAGCGAAGAAGGCGTAGGGTAGAGAGGGCTCTTTAG
>JAOPJM010443104.1:0-10000 GCA_027124095.1 Muusoctopus leioderma | reverse complement strand
ATGCATTCTGTAAAGTGTTTGGCGATTGTTCAAAGACAACACAGGGTTGAGAGGGTTCTATAGCCATGTCAGGGACATGGCAACCTCTCTAGTGATGGTGCCATGAGAAAAGCATCCAGTACACTCTGGAAAGCAGTTGGAAGGGCATCCAGCTGTAGAAACCTAACCAAACGAAATGTGTGAGACATGGTCCCTTGACCCGCCTAGGAGAGTGGTGACTCCATTCACAACCGACGCAGGCCGAAATCACCCGTCCAACCCATGCCAGCATGGAAAGCGGACGTTAAATGATGATGATGATATTAGACAGCTGTAGATGTTCGAGTTGATCGGGTGTTGTATTACCAGTAAGAGGATCTGCAGTTCATATCCAAAATGTCCACGCACTGTATCTATGGCCAAGTCACTTACCTCTCTCATATTGCCAAGTCCACCCAGATGTAAATGTAACTATCAGACGGTAGGAACAAACTCATCACTAGCATTATAACATCGATGAGTTGTTTTGTTCAGTTGCAGTGTTGAGTTCAACTCTTCCTCTGAGTTTAGAGAAAAATGGGCCATGCCAAAGTGATTTTCCCAAGATATACAACATGAAGATAGAGATAAGGAGGAAGGGAGTGTGAGATACTATAGAGTTGAGAGAGAAACCTTCATTTGTGACTCAATAGATTATGGGACTCCAGTATGCTTCAGTTGATTCAATTTACTCAACCTTTTTCCCTGAAAACCTGATTTATTATATACTAATGGTGGGCGAGTAAATTAAATTGAATTGACTCCTGTGGGATTTGAACTCAGAATTAGTGGGACTCCAGTGTTTCACCAACTCTACCTTTTGATTACTATTGATTATATTAACTCTTTCCTCCCTGATCCCGACTCTTGTCGTGACATTAAAATTCATTCAGAGTCAAATCCCCCAGCTGTAGTCGTTGTTTACGTTTTGCTTCTGCAGTTGGATCAAATAGGGCCGCCAGGGAGGAAAGAGTTAATAGTAATAATCTTTTAATTTTGGACAATGCCAATAAATAATTTATTGATTGAGGATAAACTAAAAACCTCAGTGGAATTTGAACTCAGAATATAGAGTGAAAAAAACTGAAGATTGTAAAGCATTTATTCTGGCACTCTTCTTATTTCTGTCAATTCTGTGCCATATGTAAGAGATCATTTTCACCAACCTTGCAATTCTTCAAAATTATCATCATCATCATCATAATCATTGTCATCAATTCTATCAACCTCCTCTACAAGCCAGTGAGGGAGTTTCTATGCAGTTGCTCAACTTGCTAGAAATATCCAACAAATCTCTCTCAAATCATACCCTTCCTTCTTAAAAAAAGGACACATTGGAGAACATGGACTGGCGTGTACTGTATCTAAGAAAAAGATGGCTGGTCACAGCTGGAATGCCTTTGCTCAGTCAGGGCTGACCTGGGCTAAACAACAACCTCCTTCATCACTACCATTCAACCAATTTTTTCTATAGCATCATCATCATCATCATCAGCTGTATCAACCTCTTCCATTACTGTCATTCTACTAAGCCAATATAATATTTTCAACTAGGCTACAACAATGACCCTTCCTCCTGGGAGAAAACTGAAAGCAGCATACAGGATGGAAAAAAAAGAAAATAAAAACTTGCCAGCTTGTGAAAAATGGAGAGGGAGATATAGGGGAGAGAGAAGGACAAAATGAAAGTAAAGAGTTGGTAGAAAGATAGATAGGTAGGTAGGTAGGTAAACTACTAGCAAGTTAGATAAATAGATATCTGGGCTACCAATCTAGTTGACTTGGTAGCTAGTTAGATAAAGAGATAGATTGTTAAGTTGAAAGAAAGAGAGAGGTGGGAAGGGATAATTTCCTTGAAGACTAGGATTTACAGGATTACAGCAATGACCAAGAACAGAATATAAGGAAATTAAGAATATCTGACGACAATTTTTCTGACTGACTAATGGCAATATGATTGAATTATAAACATTAAAATGGCAGCAAGGAAATGGAAAAAGATGTGGCCTGGTAATATACCTGATGAAAAATCAGAAATAGTAGTTGAAAACCATGGCAACCATATTGATTAAGAGTAGAGCAACTAGTGCAGAGTGTATATGACTAAAAGTGATTTGGTTTGTGGAATATGTTAACATAAAAAGTAGCAAGATTTTAGAGTAAGAAGTAAACTCCCTGTGAAGTGTGTCTGCAATGTGGTTGTCATTCTTGTTTGAAGCACATTTCTTTCTTTTTTGCCTAATATCCACTTTGCAATGGCTGACTTTTTATTCTTCTTTTTTTATAAGTTAGTTAGGTGAAGTGGGCAGTGCCCATGCCTTTTGCAAACCCTTTCAGACTGTTGTAGAAAAGGTAGAAGAGACAGCAATGAGACACAGCTTGGTTTTGTCAAGTGATGAATCTATATTGAAAATCTCTTTATAGTGTTTTACATTCAGATTTCCAAATCGAAATAAATGTGCCAATTCTTCCATGCACAGGGTTACCCTGAATTGACAATCAACACCACACTCTTTTGAGCCCAGACCACTGACAGAGCTTCAGTACCTCTACTCCACACACATACACCCAAGAATAAAGTTCCCTTTTCTATCACCTTTCACTCATTAGTTATGCCACTTCAATGGACTATCCTCAACAACTTTTACTTTCTTTCCTCTGACCTCAAACTGTTCCTATCTTTCCAAATCCTCCCCTCCTCTCCTTCAAAAGAGACAAAAATTTGTTTGACTTCTTGATCAGAAGATCCCTTCTCCATGCAAGTTATATCTTAGTACCTTCAAATGTTCCCGCTCTATATGCTACACTTGTCCCTTCATCTCCAACAGTACACTCATAACCAGCCCCCAAGCCCTATTCCAAGTCATTTGCCAAGTCCACGTCATATGTCCATACCAAAAGGAGAAAGAAAGGAATAAAAGTAAAAAATATATAATCACCTCTGCAGCATACATAAACCAATGCCTTTAATACCCAGACATTCTCTCAGCTTATCTGTGCTCCACTTTAGATGCAGCTTAACATTACACATCCAACAGGTTATGCTTGCCTCATTTGTCTCCAGCCTCTGCAGATCTTCCACATTCCACATTCAATGTCCATATCTCAATACCATGCATCATCACACTGCTTACACATGCTTCATACAATCTGTCTTCTACACTGAGAGCCTTTTGACAACTTTATTAATCTGTTAACTCTGCAAATCTCTATATGTGGGTGAAACCAGCCATCATCTAAGGGAGCACTTCCTTGACATCTACAATAACACCCAAGCACTCTCCAAACCCATAGCTATACATTTTAATTCCCCCAGGCCACTTCTTAGTTTGTGGAGTCACCTTACACCATGGCTTATCCTTCGTCTGCAAGTGCAGAGAAAACCACCTTATCTTTACTCTAGGGACTTCCTCGCCTGCAGACATTAATGAATGCTTCTGATTGTCCTAGTCGACCTCCTCCTCTTTAGCCTGTTTGAAGTTTGGCAACCCTTATTGTATTCTTTGTTCTCTTCTCCTGACCTTTCAAATTTGCCGTCCTCTCTGTTTTTTCAAATTTACCAGCATTTTTGTTAATCATCTCATAGTTGTCTTCCTTTCTCCTGATCTGCTGTTAATATTTTATGTGCTAGGGCAGTGAGTAGGGAAACAGCAGAGTGCTGGACTAAATGTTTAACAGTATTTAGTTACATCGTTTTATTATCTGAGTTCAAATGCTGCCACAGTCGACGTTGTTTTCATTCTAAGGTTGATAAAATAAGTTCCAAGCATATACTTGGCTTGATTCGTTTGACTATACCCTTCTCCTACAAATGTGTGGCCTTGTGCCAATGTGATAAATCAATATTTTCTGAGTGTATATTATTACCGTCAACATCCATAAAATTCCTGTCCTTGATCCAGAGTTATATATGCACATATAAGTCTACTTTATTAGGACTATAATCTTTTAAATAATACCATCATCATTATCATCATAATCATCACCATCAATATTTTAACATCTATTTCTCAATACTGGACAGATCTGCCATACTACATATCATCACTTCTCTCAATCTCTTGTCATCTCATCTGTGAGGCGTAACATCCTTATCCTCAATAGATAACATAAAAATCTTTTCCATGAAGCAGGTGTCATCAATTGACATCATATGTCCATACCAAAAGGAGAAAGAAAGGAATAAAAGTAAAAAATATATAATCACCTCTCCAGCATACATAAACCAATGCCTTTAATACCCAGACATCCTCTCAGCTTATCTGTGCTCCACTTTAGATGCAGCTTAACATTACACATCCAACAGGTTATGCTTGCCTCATTTGTCTCCAGCCTCTGCAGATCTTCCACATTCCACATTCAATGTCCATATCTCAATACCATGCATCATCACACTGCTTACACATGCTTCATACAATCTGTCTTCTACACTGAGAGCCTTTTGTTTCCAACAGTGGCAACAGTTACCTGAACTTCTTCCATACCTTCTTTGCTCTAGCAACTACACTTTGACTACAGTCATCTCCAGTACATATTAGATCACCTAGTTAATAGAAATTATAACCTATGTCCAGTGAGCTATCTATATAGTGAGTAGTCTTCATTTCATGGATGCATATACTGCTGACGACTATTGCATTAAGAATGGATAATAAGTTGAATATGATTTATAAGCACACAGCCATACATTTGGAGGAAGAAACAGTTGATTAAATCGACTCTCATACTTATTTTATTGACTCTTGAAGAATGAAAGTTGAGCTGAACTCAGAATGTAAAGAGATGTGACTGACGTATCTCTTGGTGAGATAAAAGAGTTAAAATAGCAAAAATAAATTATAGTGTAGTGAAGCTCTCATGATGATAAGGTTACCATATTTGTGGTCTGCCATCAATGTAAACCTAAATCCTGACCAGTTATTCAGAGAAACAACCACAGTAGAGGCAGCCTTTTACAGCTGCAGATTTCACAGTACAGGAATCTATAACAAACTATATTTCATTACTTTCCAGCTCAGTTTTTACTGAGAACACATGGCAATGTGACAAAGTCATATATGCATATACATTTTAGACACATATACCACTACAGACTCACTAGTATGGATGCACACACCATATATTTATACAGAGTCAGTTGCACATACACATACTCACACGCACACATACTTGCACACAATATATATATATATATATTTAAGGAGCTCACGCACGCATCTCATGGGGTAAGTCGACCCTCCATGAAATTACAATGCCCGAGTCCACTGCCTATCACTCAACGATTAGGGATTAAAACCTCCCTATCAGAGTGGCGATACACATCCGATATAGGCAGGAAACGGAGACACAGAACCGCTGAAAGTCATTATACAGCCCTGAAATACATGCATAAGTATATATATATATAGTGGAAGCTGCTTATTATAATCACTGATAATGTTATCAAACGGTTATTTTTATAAAAATTAGTGGGTCCCAATCCTCTGCTTAGTGTTATCAACTGGTTATTGTTATCTAAAAGTCTCCGTCCCAAAGTGATCACAAGCGGCTTCCAGTGTGTGTGCCTGTATATATATATATATATACATAAACATGCAACAGCAATCGCTGTGAGTTTGTCTTGGAGAAAAACTTCTCTCTGTAGACTTTAAGTGTGAAAAAACACTACAAGCTCTGAGCGACACCTAGCGGATTGATAGACGGCCATTTCAGAGTTATTGCTCTTCATCGGTACCAGCTACCACCAGAGGTCACTGAGAGCTTCATAGGACATTTCATTCCTATATTATAGCAGCACACAATCAGTAAAAATATTCCTGAATGGTTTGATTTCCTCGGTCCTTATTTTTGTCACTCTCCCATTATCCCACCATCCACCCAGTACCATATCAGGATACAACTAGTTGTGGGGGTATGTAGTGCTATCTCAGAACAGCTGCCACAATATATTTCATAATAGAGGACAGAAACATTAGTTTCCCATTATGATTCATGACTATATTATTGACTGAGCTTAATATTTTTGATGAATTTACCATCTTTGGTGGTTGTGCAACGCTCACCAAGCACAGGCAAAACATTTGCCCCCTACAACACTGATACACAAAGATGGCGGCTGAAGTCAACACTGACAGTCACTCACTTAACTCAGATTTTGTCTGGTTTATCCAATATCCGGCTTTTAACGAGGGTTCACTGTGTGTATGTGTGTGTGTGTATGTGTACAAACACACACACACACACACACACACACACACACACACACACACACACACATAAAACAGTGATTTAGAAAGACATAGCAATACAGATGGGAAGCCATTGGCTCCATTGACCCAATTCCACAAACCGGTTTCGCTTCCCAGGTCAAGCCAGTTAACTTCACTTATGTTGTCACTAATGCCCCAAAATTGTTACAAAGTCTCATATCTTTTCCCTCCCTTCTCCTCTAGAAGGGCTCTTTACCTGGTAAAATGACCTGCTAGAAATGCCAACCAAATCTCCCTCAAATCACACCCTACCGTCTTATAAAAATGATAATGTGGTGGTAGATATAGTAATCCTGAAAGGAAAAAAAAAAAGACGAGATGGTCACGGCTGGAATGTCTTTGATCTACTGGATCAGGGTTGATCTACTGGATCAGGGTTGATCTACTGGATCGGGGTTGATCTACTGGATCAGGGTTGATCCCTTCAACATCGGTGAACATATTAAAATATAATGCCTTTGATATCAAATATCTATGCAACTTCTATACCATACAGCTATGCCTGTGCTCAGACAGAAATGTTGGATATGAAAGTTATGGAGAGTGGAAACGTATTGACAATTGGGTACTTCAGGGTACTTTGTCAAAATGAAGATTGATTTTTGTATTTTTATGGCTTAGTCAGAGAAGGAAGGGTAACACCCATGGCCCCCTTTATTTTGCAAAAAACTATAGATGTATCTACATTATATTGGTTTCAGATTTTCTGATTTACGCTGTGTTCTAAATAAGTGTACATTATTACAACGTATAATGTCATGGGGTCAGACATATCGATGTCTGTATTTGCGATAGTTATTAGTAGTATATATTTACATCATTGGTGTGGTAGTAATGTTATATTCTCCACATTGTAGTCATGTTCAAACGTTCACGTATCTCAGGAGGAAACACAGCATAAATAAATGAAAGCTATCTCAGTTGAATCACTGAATAACCAACCTCCCAGATTTTGACTGATAGTGTTATACAGAAGTAATTGAGTCACCCAACTGTGAGAGTATTTTAAAACATTTTAAATGGGACTCTCTGGGAATAAGGAAGAGGCAGATACACACAATGAGATCACTAGACCTGCTAGAAATAGCAGCCACATCTCCCTCAAATCACATCCTACTGTCTTAAAAAAGAAAGGACACATTGAATAATGTAGTCCTATATAGACCATGTCCGAAAAATAAACTGTATGGTCACGGCTGGAACACCTTTGACCATGGGTCTGCTTACTCAGAGTTAACCTTAGGTTAAAAAGTAACAATGTGACTACCTTTACGGCGAGGGGGAACTGTCGATTATATTGACCCAAGTACTTGACTGGTAGTTTGTTTATTGATCCTGGAAGGATGAAAGGCAAAGTTGATATGTCATCCTTCCAGGAGTCAATAAAATAAAGTACCAGTCAGGTACTGGGGTCAATTTAATTGACTTATCCCTCTCCCACAGTAATTGTTTCTGACATAGGCACAAGGCCAGAAATTTTGGGGGGAGGGGTAAGTTGATTATATTGACTCCAGTACTTGACTGGTACTTTATTTTATTGATCCCAGAAAGAGGAAAGATCAACTTTGCCTTTCATCCTTCTGGGGTCGATAAACAAAGTCCAAGTCAAGTACTGGGGTCGATATAATTGACTCACAATAATAATTGAAATTCTTTGTTGAATCAGTGAGGTTTCGCATGGCACTGATATTTATGTGTTTATTGATTATAACACAGACTGGACTGCAATGCTGTAAAGACATTGTAATTTATTGCTGTTTGACCTGCTGATGGCAACATAGACTTAGGTGATATAGGTGAGTGACAGAGGTGTTATGTGAGACTGGATAGATAGGTGTGGTACATAGTTTGTTAGCTCAGTGAGAACAGAGACCATTTTAGTATTAGTCAAAGAGACAACAGGGACAGAGAGCAATAGAGAGTTGCATATATAAGGTTGTCGCATAATTAGTCGTATTATTGGATAAACTTTGTTAATGAAATATAATTATAATTAAATATAATAATAATTCATTGTGGGCCAAAGATAAGCGCACAAAATGCGACAGAAATTATGCAACAACCTAAGAGTTGAGTCGATATAGAATTAATAATTAGACAGCGGTGGCAGTTCAAATCTTGTCACCAGTATTTCATTGTGTCTATGGCTGAGTCCAACTAGTTGCAAATAGGCACCATAAGGTGGTATAATTCACTGCTGTAAGCAGTGGCTGCACTGCAGAATTGATGAGTAATTCTTTGGCTTTCAGTTCTGTGGTCAATTCATCCCATGGTGAAGAATATCTTCAATAGACTGGTGACCTATCTAGAGAATGAGGATGTGACTACGTGCTTGCTCCACCTGTTAGAAATAGCAGTCAAACCTCTCTCAAAATGTTCTCTACTTTCACAGGTTTGCTCAATAAGGGACAACCTTGGTCTACACAACAACAGCAAGGGATGTTTCTCTCCCCCCACATACCTAAACACCAAAGAAATGGCCACCAGCATAGCTTTGTGGTTAACAAGTTCGCTTTGCAACCACGTGATTATCATTGCACGGCCCCTTGATTAAATGTCTTCTACCATAGCCTCAGTTTGACCAATGCCTTGTGAGTGGAATTTGGTTGACGGAAACTGTGTGGAAACCTGTCATAAACCGGTGCTTTCGAACAAAAATACCTTGTGGTAGTTATTAGGGTGTAACTTGAGGGAGATTTGGCTGCTATTTCTAGCAGGTTGAATCACCACGTAGAGACCTCCTCATTGACTCGTGAGTATTCGGTGAAAATGGTTAAAAAAACACTGGTCAGTTAGCAAACATGTGAGTCTAGTGCTTAGAGAATTGCTCCCAACCGATTCAATAAGCTGGTGGTCTTTAGTCCAAAAGGTCAATGATTCGTATCCTGTCAATGTTATTACTATGTGTCAGTTTATTGAGACACCTAACTCTCATAATATCAGTCTACCTATTTGTATATGAAATAGGTAACATGGGGAGGTACAGTTTACCGTTAAAAGCTACAGATGTAGCATATATCTGATTTCTTTTGAATAGATAGTCAAATATATTTCAACAAAGTCTCCAAATATGTAGAGGGGTCTTGAAGTTTATTCATTTCTGAAAAGCATTAGATGCTGAAGTAAAGTGAAATCGCCTCGAGTGGAAATTGAAACCTGCACACTGAGAGAGTATCTCTTATGCTACGGTGATCATCAAGCTTTTTTGAAAATCAAACTTAACATCGGTGGGATTTGAACTCAGAACGTAAAGAGCCAGAACAAATGCTGCAAAGCATTTTGTCCGATGCTCTACTGATTCTACCAATAATGATAATTATTTCTTTATTATTGCCGCAAGGGGTGGCAGATGAGGGGACATTAAAGGGAGAGCTTACAAAGAGTGTTGGGGCGTTGACAAGGAAATCAAATAAATGAAAACGTGATGGTATACAAATATGTGATAGTCCTGAAAGAAGAGGACCGCTACCAAGGGCCAATCAAGGAACACCACAGATCCAGGATTGGCCTGACTAACAAAGGTAAGTGCTCTCTCACCCTCTTTTTGATAAATTTACTGGAGGGCAGCACCTACTTTTCCAGGTGGAACTCGAAAATGTCGATGAGGTCTCAGCTGAAGAAGACAAGAGGCGCAACTAGGGTATGAATTGGAGTACAATCGTAACATTTGAGTTCTTATACGGTTTCTTGTATTTGTTTAAATCATTTTAAAC
>JAOPJM010442894.1:0-11126 GCA_027124095.1 Muusoctopus leioderma | reverse complement strand
TGAACTCAGAGTGCAGTGAGCCAGAACGAATACTTTCAAGGCATTCTGTCTGACGCGCTAACGACTCTGCCAATTAATAATAATAATTGTTTCTAACAACCCCAATACTTGTCTATAACATGAGCAAGTCACAGAAGTTTGAGGGTTTACATTGAAATCGAATAAGAGAGAACAAAGAAAATGAAAGTGAAAGTATTCACAGTATACAAACATTCTCTATAATGTCCCTAAAGGAGGACTGCCACCTAAGAACGCCACAAATCCACGATTACCTTCACTACCAAGGGTAAGTGCACTTTCAAGCTGTCATTCCCCGGCCTACAAACGCATGATGAGAGTAAGCCCATCCAATCGGGTTATGCTAGGCGCTTTCACCCACTTTTACAAGTGACTTTCTCTCCAAATGAGACTTGGAAAAGTCAACGAGGGCTTGACCGAAGAAGAAAGTGTCTGTCTTCAGTCCTTTCAGTCCCCCACACAACCTATTTCGTCATAACCACCACAGTGAGGAAAACTGCCTGCCTTTCTCGGTAAAAGGGGCGATTTTCACGATGGACTTGGCCGATAGCCAGATGTCTTCTACACGCGACTACAGCCGTTCGACAAAAGTCCAAAGTCAGCAATGCTCGGACACTGAATGAGTTCATGCAGAACGATTTCGTTGCTATGTGCGCATCTCGGACAAGTCCGGCGTCCGGAACTACCATGCCTGTAGAGTTTATCTTGAACAGCGATGCCCCGGTAGTATTGCCAGGCCATGAATTTCTGGAAGGGCCGAAGATCTTCCGGAATAGACCAACCAGTTCATTCTCGTCGACTCCCAGAGTTTCCCCGAATTCGTCACCGCTCGTCCTCACCACTAGCCCTCTGTAGAATGCTAACGTGGAAGTTCCACTGGCCGTATTGCCCGAATGGCAGAGGGCTGGAGGGCCTGACAACATTCCAGATACAAGGCGCCCAGTCTTGGTCTTCACTTGACTTGGCCTAGAACTGCAGCTCCAACAAAAAGACGTACCTAACAAAGGAGGACTACACCTGCTCACCGTTCACAGATCTCTGCAGATGCCGCAGCCTCAGTGCATGTCTGTGCATCATCAACGACGGCATACCGAGCCCTCAACGCAGAGGGTGTTAGCAGCAGATAGATCACGTCCCTTCTACAAGAAGCGAAAGACCAGACACTCCAATTTGTTCAGACGAAAACTGAGGCAAGGCACGACGGTCATTTCTTCCCGAGTTTTCAGAGATAGCTTCCTCTCAGCCCATTTTGGATAAGACTGGTTACCTTGCTCGTAATCTCGTCCCAGTTCTTGTCCACCTGGAGTCCAGACCGAACAAGACCTCCAAGCAACTTAAATGGTTCGTTGGTCCTGCGCCCCACGATGCTGGTCGCCGGCATGGACTTGCCTCTCTAGGTGCCGAACTGGAAGCCAATCGAAATGGTTGGGTTAATTTTAACCCCTGTCTCTATGTCGTATTCCTTTTGAACGGTGCTGACCACCACGAATTTCATGGTAATCAACATCATTGCAGTAATGTCGTCCGCATATGCCGACACGGCTCTCGCACGTTCCAGTTCGAACAGAATGTCTCCTTAAACCTCCAGTTTCCACAGCAGTAGCTCTAGAGTCAGTGCATACAGAAGAGATGATAGAAAACACCTTTGACGGTCCGAGCGTGTGATTAGAAACGGATCCGATAGATGCCCATTTTGTCTGACCCCTGAGCAGATGTTGCTGTATACTGAAGCATCCAGCCTCTGAAAACGGACCGAAATCGGTTGCTTTGAGAACAGTCACCATAGTCGATAGTCGACTCTATTGAAAACGTTTGATTGATCCAAATTAATAAGAGCCCCACCGAAACCAGGTTTGTTACCCACCATCTGTTTGATGTATCGCATGAAGTAGATGTCGTAGATAGATCTAACTAGGATCGCACAAGTCTGTGTTTTCCTGAGCTCACTACAGACGACAAGCGCCAACTTCTTTGCAAGTATCTTGGCCAAAATCTTAAACTCTGTATCTACCAGAGTGATGGGTCGGAAATTATCGGATAGTGGAAAACATCCCACATATTTTCATCCTTCCTCAACAGCGTTATCACTCCTCGGCTCACAGAACTGGGAATTCTCCCGTTCTGCTGCCAGTTACAGAAGACGTTTGCCAAAACGTCGGCGAACAAGTCTGGTACATATACGTAAAGCTCGTAGAGCAGACCATCCAAAACAGGTGATTTGCCCAAACATTATACAAACACTTACCGCCAACCGCATCTCAGCTGCTACTATCGGATTTTCGCAGTACTCTGTATCATTTGCCGAGAGCTGCAGCAGGCCGTCAAGGTAGGCATAAATCCACTACCATCTCCGAATCCATGCACGCCCCGAACAGTTGAGCAAAGTGCCTCTGGAAGCCGCAAACATCTGCTTGAAATCGAGCAGCACACACTTGTCCTGGTCCGACAAAGACCGAATGTGATTTTGTTCCTACATCGCGTCTCTACCACCCGGGCTCATCGAACAGCTTTCGCTCTCTTGTGTCCAAGAATACGCGACCTTCGTGTATCACGCTGAAGAAATGGTCGAAGGTCATTCTCACCACTAGCACATCGGTCGCGATTCCACTCCTAATTTACTCAATAACTCTTTCTCTAATCTCCCTGGGTATATCTTTGCTAAATGCTATCCATTCGGAAAGACGCATTCAGCTTCTAGTAATCTGTGTTCAATCTAAGTCGTTCGAAAAGATCACAAATAATAATAATATTAATAAAAATAATAATAACAATAATAATAATAATGCTTTTTTTATTGGCCACAAGGGCCCAGAGTGTGGGGACAATACAAGGACAAGTTACAAAAACACAAGTGGAGAGGTTTACATCGAGTAAAGAGAATAACAAAAATATTGACATTTAACAAGTAAAAATTCCCCAATAGGAGGGAAAATCGAACAAGAGTAATTCGGGGGAAACCCCACAAAAAGTCCCGGATTACTCTGCCGCGCCAAGGGCATCGAAAGTGCCCTCTCCCTGTTCCTTCCTCCTGCTTAGAAAAGCGTGCTCATCGTAGGCCCATTCAGTCTCGCCAATTTCGCCACTTTCACCCATCTCTTTTCAAACACACTAGGAGGCAGCGCCGCCCTCTCTACCCTCATCCTCCTCAAGTGGAACTTGAAGAAGTTGATGAGGGCTTCGCCAGAGAGGAAAATCCCTGTCCTCAACCCTTTCAGACGAGTCCACCATACAATCTCTTTCACAATAGCCACCAGGCAGAGGAAAGCAAGCCCTCCTTCCTTGCCAAAGAAAGGTGGCGGCTCGATTTTCACTATAGACCCGGCCGATAGCCGGACTCTTCCTACACGTGATAGGAGCTGTTCGACACAAGCCCACAATTCTGCAATGCACGGTTTCGTCGCCTTGATCGAATCTCGGACAAGTCCGGTTGCTGGCACTTCCGTGTCTGTAGAGCTTGTCTCGAACAGATAACGATCCCCTGTAGCACTGCCAGGCCAGGGACTTTTGGAAGTTGTCCATAATCCCCGACCTGAAAGTCCTCCAGAAGAGGCCACTCAAACAGCCCTCGTCGACGCACAGAGTCTCTCCCAGGCAGTCGTCGCTCATGCCTTCCACTAACCCTCTATAGAACGCAGGCGTTGTTTTGCCGACGACCGTGCCGTGAGAGCCTGGCAACATTCAAGGTGCCAGGCGCCCAGCCTCGGTTTGCACTTGACCCAAGGCTGCAGCTCGCTCAGTGAGACGAGCTGCGGAAAGACATGTCGCACGAAAGGCGCCCACACCGCTTTCGACGTCGAGATAATTCTGCAGATGCATCAGCCTCAGTGCGTGTCTGCGCATCATCAGCGACGGCATTCCAAGAACACCACGGAGTGGGTGTTGGTGGCATATGGATTTCCTGAGAACCGGAACCTGTCCCTTCCACAAGAAACGGAAGAGTATGCGTTCCAATATGGTCAGATGTGTCTTCGGACAGGGCACGACGGTCAAGCGGTAGTACACCGCCGAGGCGATGTAGGCGTTAGCCACTTCCGCTCGACCTTTTAGGGACCGCTTCCTCTCGGCCCATTTCTGGGTGAGATTGGCTACCCTGCATGCGGCCTCGTCCCAGTTTTTCTCCACCTCGAGGTCCGGTCCGAACCAGACCCCGAGCACTTTGACCGGGCCTTCGGTCCAACGACAGAAAACGCCGCTGACCGGCATGGACCTGCCTCTCCACTCGCCGAGCTGCAGGCGCACCGACTTATCTCGGTTGATGTGTGCTCCCGTACACTCCTGGTACTCTTCTAGTATGGTGCCGACCGCCTCTAATTCTGAAGTGTCCAACACCATGACGGTTACGTCGTCCGCGTAAGCAGACACAGCTTTCCTGTAGCTCAGTACGAGCGGGATGCCCCTCAAAGTTTCCAACTTCCGCAGCAAGGGTTCCAGGGCCAGTGCATAGAGGAAGGTGGAGAGGGGACATCATTGACGGACCGAGTGAGCGATGCTAAAGGGTTCCGAGAGGTGGCCGTTCAGTTTGACCACTGAGGAGATGCTCTGTAAATTGTAGCGATCCAGCCTCTGAAAACGGAGCCGAAGCCAGCTGCTCTCAGGACAGCCGCCAAGTATCGATGGTCTACCCAGTCGAACGCTTTCGGCTGGTCCAAGTTGACTAGCGCCCCGCCAAAGCCAGATCTACTCCCGACCCGCTCTACGATGTAGCGCATAAGGTGGAGGTTGTCGTGGATAGATCTGTCGGGGATCGCACAGGTTTGCGCGTCCCCGACCAATCTACCGACGACAAGTGCCAGCCTCTTGGCTAGCACCTTGGCCAGAATTTTTAACTCTGTGTTGAGCAGAGTTATGCGCCTGAAATTCTCTACCACGTCCCCTTGTTCGGGTCCTTTCTCAGCAGCATCACCACTCCCCGGCTCACGCGACTGGGAATGCTCCCAGTCTGCTGCTAGCTGCAGAAGACGGCTGCCAAAACAGTAGCGAACAAGTCTGGCATGTAGAAATACAGTTCGTAGGGCAGCCCATCCAAACCCGACGATTTTCCCCTCGCGCAGCGGCTCAGCACGTCCGCCACTTCGTCGGCTGTGATCGGCTTTTCGCAGAACTCTGCGTCCCTGCTCGAGAGTCGCGGCAAGCCGTCGAGGTAGGCATCGAAGTCCACCGTCTCCAGCCCGTCGCTCCTCGCAAACAGTTCGGCAAAGTACCGCTGGAAAGCCGCACACATCTGTTTCGGTTCGGAAAGCACGCGCCCGCTGCGGTCCGGCAGAGACCGAATTGTTTTGTTTCCACGCTGCGCCTCCGTCACCCGGGCCCATTGGACGCCCTTCGTGCCTTCGCGTTTCGGCGCACGCACCCTAGCTCGGACAACGCAACCTTCGTGCTTCGCGTCGAAGAAGTGGTCGAGGGCCATTCTCGCCGCTAGTACGTCGTTTGCAATGCCTCTCCTATGCGCCTCTTCTAGACGATTCACCAGTTCGTCTTTTACTCTACTATTTTCTTCACTATTTCTCTGCTAAAGCTAGTCGCTAACATTTTTATTTTTCTCTTTAGCGAGAGCCACCACTTGTTGTTGATGATGGCTCCCGTTAATTCCCTCTTAACTAGTTCGCTAGCCCTGCCCCTGAAATCTTTCCGCGCCGGAAAAGACACGTTCAGTTTCCAGTAGCCGGGTCCCTGCCAATTTGTGTGTTCCACGTTGGCTGTGCAGGTCACGAGTTTGTGGTCTGTTTAGCCAATAATTCGGAACTGTGGACAACTAACGATAGTTCTATCCACTGACCTGACGAAAACCTTATCTAAGTACGACTTCGATGACCCGTTGCGATTCGTCCAGGTCCACACTGGCGCATCTGATAATCGAGTCGAAACCTGTCAGACAGTTGGAACTGCCTGATGAGGTTTGTGAGGCCTTTGCAGTCCCTGCGTGCATCCAATACACCGTTCGAGTCGCCCACTAGCATTAATGAGTAAGATGTACCTAGGAAAGTCTCTAGGCGTCTGAAGGAGTCTGGCCTTCCCGCTTCGATCGGAGCGTAAACGGCCACAAGTCTGAAGGCACCAGCGTCGTCCTCTCTGCTCCCCACGTCCAGGATGACTGATCTACCATCCGAGTCTATGAAAACCGTCTCTACCACTATGGGCAGGCCTTTCCGAAACATCACTACTACACCACTCGATCCGAGCCGAGCGAAAGAGGCGTAGGCCTCGTAGTCGTCCAGAAGGAGGGTGAGCGAGCGCATCTCGGAAACCCTGGTCTCGCTGACGGTTACAACAGCCAAACATAGTGACCTGAGGTCGTTAAGCAAGTGTCCCTGTTTCCACTTCGACTCCAGGCCACGAGCATTTACTGCACCTATTTTGAGGATAGCCATTGAAAAACGAGAGGACGGAAGACAAAAACAAAAAGTGGGAGAGGGTCACTTACTCTAGTCCGACTGTATACTGTCTTCAGGCCCCTTGTAGGGCCCTCCCAAACCTCTTTCGCCATATCCACCACACAGGAAAACTGCTTGCCTTTCCCGGCCAAAAGAAGGCGGCGGGGTGATCTTCACTATGGAGTCGGCCGGTAGCCAGATCCGTCCTACACGCGACAACAGCTGTTCGACAAAACTCCACAAGTCAGCAATGAACAGACACTGGACGAGTACATGCAGAACGGTTTCATCGCTTTTGCGCGCATCTCGGACATGCCCGTCTGACAGCACTTCCGTGCCTGTAGAGTTTGTCTCGAACCGGTAATGCTCCCGAGTAGCACTGCCAGGCCAGAGATTTCTAGAAATTATCCATAGGCCCTGGAGCGAAAGACCTCCGGAAAAGACCAGCCAATTGATCTTCCTCGACACCCAGAGTTTCCCCGTTGACGTCATCGCGCTCGCCCTCCACTAAACCTCTATAGAACGCCAAGGTGGAACCTCCACCGACCGCATCGCCCGACTGGTAGAGGGCTGTGAGCGCCTGACGACATTCAAGATGCCAGGCGCCAATTCTTCGTCTTCGCTTGACCCAGGACTGCAGCTCCGTCAAAAAGACGAGCTGTAGAAAAACGTACCTGACAAAAGGCGACCACACCTGCTCACCGCTCAGGAATCTGTGTAGATGCCGCATTAGCAGCCACGGCATACCGAGCACTCCACGCAAAGGGTGTTGGCAGCAGATGGACCGTCTCACCAGTGGAACGCGTCCCTTCCACAAGAAGTGGAAGAGCAGACTATCCAATCTGGTGAGACGAGAACTATGGCAAGGCACGATGGTCAGCCGGTAATATATAACGGAGGCGACGTACGCGTTTGCCACTTCTGCCCGACGTTTCAGGAATAGCTTCCTCTCAGCCCATTTCTGGGTGAGACTGGCCACTCTGCTCGTCACCTCGTCCCAGTTCCTATCCACCTAGAGGTTCGAACCAAACCAGACCCCGAGCAATTTAACCGGTCCCTCGGACCATCGTCCCACGACGCTGTCCGAAGGCATGGACTTGCCTCTCCAGGTGCCGAGCTGCAAGGCCATCGACTTGTCCTGGTTAATATTTGCCCCTATCATCGTGTCGTATTCCTTTGCCGAGAGTCGCGGCAGGCCGTCGAGGTAGGCATTAAAGTCTACCCCTGTCTCCGACCGGCCACTTGCCCCGCTGAAAAGTCGTACGCATCAGCTTGGAACACAGTAGCACGCGCTCATCCCGGTCCGTCAGAGACCGAATTGTGGCTTTGTTGCCACGTTGTGCCTCCGCCAACTGGGCCCATCGAACGGCTTTCGTTCCTTCGTGTCTTAGCGCACGTGCCTTTGCTCTGACAACGCAACCTTCGTGTTTCGCATTGAAGAAATGGCCGAGCGCCATTCTCGCTGCTAGCACTTCGGTTGCGATGCCTTTCCTAAGCGCCTATATATATATATATATATATATATATATATATATGTATGTGCACACAAATTATCCAAGGACAATGATATAAAAAATAAGTAAATTATGTATGTCACAGCTCTTTGACATTTAATCTATAATGCTGTTAATAATTTTGCATAAGCGTGATATTTGGTGAGGTCCCTAAACAGTTAAATATACCAGATCTCTGTCTCCCTCTATTAGACCTAACCAGCAAAGCATTATTCTCTCAAGCCTGCTTTAGATCAGTGGACATAGAATTTCACAAGTAGAAAAAGAGTTATGAAGAATTTTAGCCAGTACATTTTGCATAATTATAAAAAAGTGACCTGAATTTGGCCATGAATTTGGATAATTCAGGTAGGTGGCATTCTATTGAATGACGTCCGTAAAAGATGCAAGGGGAAACAAAACTTGTAAAATCCTATGTCTACTTATCAAAGTACGCTTGAGAAGACTATATTTCGCTGATGTGATGTAATAAAACCGAAACAAGTCCGTAGCTCTCACATTGCCTGCAAACAAATGTCAGATTTCCCCCGAAGTAGGACAATTTAATTTTCTGTAAAAGTGCTTTTGAAATTATTTCACTTTTACATCAAAAGACGCTAACAATTGCCGCTAGGATTTTGTTTTCTTTCTTCAAATAAGAGGCAAAATTTCATTCATTAAGAATTGCTTGCGTACGTCATTCCATACTTCACCACCTACCTGAATAACACACACACACACACACACGCGCGCATGCACACGCGCACACACACACACACACACACACACACACGCACACACACACACACACACACACACACACACACATACATACACACACACACACACACACATACCCCCCCACACACACACACATTTAGACATTTCGCTTACGCACTACTGTCTGTAGAGAAAAATAATCTCAATAAATATAATTTATCAGCATCTAAATGCTTTGAGAGCTTTGTTTTGAGGGTGGCCCTCTAGTTTCTGAAGTAGCACTTTCATATATATATACACATAAACAAAAGGACGTTCGCTAACCATCAGACCTCCTTCCACCTCCCGCAAGCTTGCTCAGAACTGAATGCTACAATATCACACGCCCTTTCCCTCTCCTCGTTCCTCCAACCAAAGAGATCCTGTGCTTTGGTTTAACTCTCGTTCTCCCTCGCCCGACTTAATTCACTCAGTCCTCCCACTACCCCTCTATTCTGTCTTTCAGCGTCTCGATAGACTTCTCTCACTTTCTGAATCCCCAATCCACACCATTGCCCGTTAAATTTTTCAACCGCATTTGAACGTAACTTTTCAACCGCATTGAAAGTAACAGGTTTAGAAGCCATGGTCTCTTCGAATTGCAAACGACCATAACAAGGTGGAGGGGGCTCTGAGTCTTGTTAGACAATCTCTCTAGAGCTGGTGACAACATAAAACACCACGACCCCTATTTATAGGGGAGTGGTAGACCAAACGCTCTTTCCATTTTAATACCATCTCCTGGCCCATGAGTACCTTTAGAGTAATTCACTATATTACAAGCACTCTAATGAGGCTTCCAGTAGGGAGATATGCCGATCACATAACCCGTTGACATCTATCTCTGCACTTAACCCGTTGACATCTAACCCTGCACTTAACCCGTTGACATCTAACCCTGCACATAACCCGTTGACATCTAACCCTGCACTTAAAGAATGCTTGCTTCTATGAAATACATCTACAAAAATCAATATTTCATTCGGTCGGATTATACTTCTTTGACTCGGCTAGCTTTGACACTCGACTCTTGTGATTATATTGGGAAATAATGGTATATTACATTGTTACAAGGTCATACGTTTGTAAGGAATGCGACAAAGACGATTAAATCGGCCCCAGCATGCAGATGTTACTTATTTTATGGACCACGTTGGGATGAAACCCAAGAACGATCGCAGTGGGGTTTCAACAAATCATATTTAATCTGGCACCTCTACCATCGTTTCACCTCAACCGGCCTTTATATGACAAGCAAGTGAGTTCCAAGAAAAGGAAAATATTGTATGCTTTATTTATAATGGAGGTGTCAGAGTGATTAGAAATGAGAACTGTACGTAGCGAGGTAGTGATGGAAAATGTTTTCTGAGTTTAAAACTACAGGCAAGCCTCAATTAGTACGAATAGTTAATCGTATAAACACCTCGTACTAATTGAATTCGAACTATTTGAATTTATTATAACGTATAAAATATGGTAATTCGTTCCAACCCAATGAAAATGTGCAACAAATATTTTAAGAAACAGTTGTCGCACTTATCGTTTCCCCGGACCCCACGAAATTTCCCATAAGTTCGGAAGGTGTCCCATCAGAGATGACTGACCTGGGACCAAAAACGACTAAAAGAACTACGAACCAATAAGAGACCCTCTGAGCGGTCACTCGAACTGTTAGAAATATCAGTAAAACTCCTTCAAATCACATACCCTATTATTTACCTCATCAGATAATGTAAGATGAACAAATTTTAATTTTCACGCAAAAAAAGAGAGAAAAGCTCGTACTAAATCGAATTTCGTCTCGTACTAAATGAAAAATGGTATCATTTTATAATTCGTACTAAATCGAAATTCGTATTATGCGAATTCGTACTAACTGAAGCTTGGCTGTATATCTAATTTTTCAATAAATATGTTTCTCGTTGAAAACTTTAGTAACAAATCTCTTTAGGTTGAATATGTTCGAAATATGAGATTCATTTCCTGACGATATAAATCCTGTTGCTATGTGGTTAGCGTTCTTACCGGATATTAAGGATATTTTCTTAGCTTTTCCGCAGCAGTTCGCCACGTCATCTGTAAATTTCCAAACTAGTTCAAGGTATATTTAACATGCTCATTACACAGCTTCTTGATTTTCATATGATTACTCTGACCTAGAGTTTCATTTTAAAATAAATATTACATCACATGAAGTTAAAAAAAACAAACGAAAAAAGACATTTGTCGCGAAATTACGTTACGATAATTTTGATTCTTCCATACATTTTAATGTAAAATATTAAATTCTTTTTTATGCATAAGAACTATCATTTAATACAGTTGAAGGGCTTAGTCGATCATTTCCAAATTGTTTATATTATAATATATTATATAGCTATATTATTATTATTATTATTATGAAAAGATTTCCTTGATATATGCTGTATTTACACATTATCCACCGGGTGTCACCCAGACACCTGAGGCAGATAACGGATATGAT
>JAOPJM010442789.1:0-11127 GCA_027124095.1 Muusoctopus leioderma | reverse complement strand
ATATAGAGGGGGGGGGGAGCGAAAGAAACAAAGAAGAATCGATTCCAGGACTTGACTGGTACTGTATTTATGGACTCTGGAAGGATGAATGGCAAAGTTGATCTCGGCGGGATTTGAACTCGGAGCGCAGAGAGCTGGAACAAATACCACGAGGCATTCTGTTCGACGCTCAAACGACTCTTTCAATTCGCCGCCTCAGTCAGAGCCGTGTGAGGCTAAACAACAACAACAACAATAACCACAACAACAATATATAGATAGTCCCTAGTCAAGTGTTTGGAGGTGACTGTAAAATGTTAAACCACGGTGCAATATGAATATAAACATCAGTAAGTGCCGCACAACAAAATATAAGCCCCTGGTGTGCCGCGAACCCTCCACCCTGTCACGATGTTCGGTTGCAGATAATCCCTCTTCAATTACGTCTATAATGCTCTGTGGGAAAGACTTGAGCGTCAGAACTTCCCATTTGTCCCCCTCCTCTAAAAGATTGTTTTATGACTAAACAAAATAAACCAGTGTCAATTGAGAGATCTCTACGTGGTAACTCGACTTGCTAGAAATAGAAGCCAAATCTCTCAAATGACACTCTACCTTCCTTAAAAAAGGATATCATGGATAATGTAGTCTGGGATAAACTGTCTGAAATGACGGGATGGTCATGGCTAGAATGTTTTTGATCATAGTTCTGTCTGCTCGACTGGGGCTGACTTGGGGCTGAACAACAACAACAACAACTACACCACTCCACCACCCCCACAGCTGTAAGTGACTGAAGTTGTTGTTGTGTAGCCCCTACGGATGAGGTGTTACTTACTCTTAGCGTAGAGTCTCAGTTGTTGGCTGGAGGGTGGCTGAAGTCATAACCAGTGATTGATTAACAGGTTATCTGTAGATAACATGCAGCTGATGTAATAAATATCTACAACAATATATTCTTTAAAGAACATGACACACTAGCTGGAATCTTGCTACAAGGAACAAGTGAAATGTGTTTGTTCTTTTGACAGTAAATTCAACGCCAGCGTTGACAAACTATCAACGGACAGTATAAGAAGAAGTATACGGAAGTATCAGTAGTCGACTGTAGATGTCACCCACAATAAAATACCCCGACACTCACTGGACAGAAAAGCAACGATAACACAACAGAGTCACTACCAATACAACTAACACTGCAATGACAACGGTAACAACAATACAGTTCCTCCGAGGGTGCTCTTCGCCGAGTGTCCGAAGCGGCTGGTTCGTACATTTGTCTGCTCGATAAGGGATGACCTGGGGCTAAACAACAACAGCAACTATAGTTTGAAATGAGATTTGTTTCGTTGGGAGTGATGTACCCAAGATTACACTACTGGGGTCGACTCTTCTTTCTCTCTTTCCCTGTTTCTCTCTCTCTGAATCTGCTACGTTATGCCGCCGTGAGAAATCTCGTGGTAGACCGCTCACAGCGTCACTTTCTCCCCTTTCTCCAGAAATGGAGAAGGGTTGAGCGAAGAGCTAACAACCTATTCCAAGGACAACCCGATGTGCAGTATAGCACGGAACGAAAATCAAGAAGATTCCAGCAGCAGTGCACTGACACACTAAGCATTACCACGAACAATTACCAAACCCATTCGCTACCACAGCCATGATGTAGAGATCGCTTCACCCGTTGCTTCAACTATCATTTCCCCGATGGCGTTATCATTTTTAAGGTGATTTAAGGTAAATTTAGCTGCTATTTCTAGCAGATAGAGCGACCACATAGAAGCTCTCTTACTGGCTTGTAGTTGTTGCAGATTAAGTCAATAACTGTTGTTGTTATTGGGTAGCCCCAGATCAACCCCGATCTGGCAGATCTATGGCACATGGTTAGTCAGTCGAATAACTAGGTGTGACCAACAGATCTATAGCTCCAGATGTGCCATACCTACTTCTAGTTGAGGACCACACTGCACATTCTGACATACAATGGTTGTTGTTGTTTAGTTTCAAGTCAGCCCTGATCGAGCAGGCTTATAACCAAAGGCATTCTAACCGTGACCATGCCATATTTTTCCTATGTGCAGGGTGCCAAGGACCACATTATCTAATGTGTTCTTTTTCTAAGACGACAGGATACAATTTCAGGGAAATTTGGCTGCTATTTCTGGCAGGTCGAGTGACCACATAGGGGCACCCCGGTGTAGCGGTGCAGCTCCAGATGTGCCATACATCCACCTAATTGAAAACCACACTGCATGCAGTGGTAAATTATGTGGTGCAGTGTTGCGGTCTTGGCATGTTGTACTCTCTCTCTCTACTGTTCATCTAGTGGAGGACCACACTGTACATTCTGACATGCAGGGGTTAATTATATTTCGTGCAGTGGTGCAGTGTGGTCATGTTGTACTGTATTGTCCATCTAGTGGAGGACCACACTGCATATTCTGTCATACAATGGTTCATTATATTTGGTGCAGTGTGGGCATATTGTACTCTTTCTACTGCCAAGCTAGTTAAGGATCCCACTGCATGCTGTGGCTGATTATATGTGGTGCATTGTTGCAGTGTAGCAATCTGAGCATATTACAATCTCTCTACTGTCCATCTAGTTGAAGACTACGCTGCACATTTTGATATACCATGGCTAATATGTGATGCAGTGGTGTAGTGTGACAGTCAGGGCATGTTGTACTCTCTCTCTCTATTGGTCATCTAGATGAGGACCACACTACACATTCTGATATGCAGTGGTTAATTATATGTGGTGGTGTGGAGCAGACTACCACTTTGCACATTCTGACATGCCATTGTTAATTGTTAAGACAATAGTGTTGGACTGGTAACCAAGAAGTCAACAGTTTGTGTTGAGTCACTGGGGATCATGGTTTAATATTCAACTCTCAAATATACTTGTCGACTTAACTATAAATACGTACCCGGCATAAGGAGTGGCTCACTTGTGGTAAGGAACATAAACACTTGAATATTAACGAGTCGTTTTTAGCTTATTGTACTGTTTAACTCTTCCTTTATACTTGGAAAAGGCAATGGGAAATAGCTCCATTACCCAGCCTCGGACCACAGTTTCTAGCCATCCCCCTAAGCCTTACCGCGGCATTTGAGTCCTGGGTTTAATCACGGACTGTGGGTGACGTCATGTGTACAGCGACAGGCCATCCCACGTTAAAGCTATCACGCTTATAAACTGCCACCACTAGGTGGATATATTGTCTTACTTGACTACGAAGTATTCTAATAATCCACGTCGACGGTTAATAATAACTGAAATCAGAAATGTATAAATGTAGCACTAGAGAACCCGTATATTCAGTGTTAATGACATAACATCATGTGACAGGTCGGTGTTATAATGGCAATGTGGAGTGACTCGAGGGAAGAAACTATTTATTCTATATATAGTAAAGTTCCAGTCTCAAGGTTTCGGCAGCGCCACTTCATATGAGAAAATAATTATCTATTAATCATCAGGTTTTATTTAATTATCAATCTTACTAATTTAATTAACCGTTAAGACTGAAGCACTGTCTTAGCAACTTATCAGCATAAAAAAATAGAGTGTTAGGCTAAATCAATTTAGTTTTCATTATATTTACCCTGAAAATTCTGCTAGTCTGTCTGGTTTAAGGGAAAATACAGTCACATAAGCTGTAGCAGTAAAGATACACAAGAATATATGTATACGGACAGATAAAGATACACAAGAATATATGTATACGGACAGATAAAGATGCACAAGAATATATGTATACGGACAGATAAAGATGCACAAGAATATATGTATAAATGAATCACAAATTTCTTGAGTATAGCCAATATAGGCGCAGGTATGGATGTGTGATTAAGAAGTTCGCTTCGCAATCATGTGGTTCTGGGTTCGATTCCACTGCAGAGAATCTTGAGCAAATAATTTCTATCATAACCTCGAGATGACCCATGCCTTTTGAGTGAAACTGAGTAGAAACGAAAACGGTGCAGAGGTCTGTTAGATATACTGTATCTGCTTTTTGGTTAGTAGATTTAATCAGTCACACAATTTAACACCACCACCTTGCCCTTAGGTGCCTGACGTAGAGTCCACTCTATACATTGAGTATAGCCAATATAGGCGCAGACATATCGGACTAGGTCTCCAGTCTGACAATAACTCTTACATTTCTTATCCACCAGTCTCAAAGACGAAGGCCCTGCAAAAAAGTCTGCCCTTCCTATTCTGGTTAAGCCATAAACAACAACTGTTAAAGAATAACAGAAAATAGATTCTATTTTAGAATGAAGACCATCCCGGTTGTTAAATAAAACTAATCCGTAGGAATGACACCATTGGGCTGATGTAGAGTAAATTAGTGTCCATCAAAGATGTTCACACACGCACGTACGGACACGCGGCCGTAGGCATGATCATAAAGTTAAGAAGTTCGCTTCGCAACCACGTGGTTCCGGGTTCGATTCGACTGCGCGGCACCTTGAGGCATGTGTCTTCTACCCTAGCGTCGCCTTGTGAGTGAAATTGGGTTGTGAGAAACTGTACGGACGCTCATCGTATATGGATATATACACACACACACACACACACACACACATATATACGATCGACTAAAAACCTTAAAGATGGTACCCCAGCATGGCTTCAGTCCAATGACCGAAAACAGTAAATGAATACAATTGGTTCGTCGAACAAAAATGCCTTGTGCTATTTACTCCGTTTCGCCCCTTTACACCACTTCGTCCCTTACGAGATCGATAAAAAAGTAGCTGATACAGTACTGGGTTCGATATAATCGACTTGCACGCGATGCCCCAGCGTGTCTGTGGCCAGTGGTGAGCTGCCAACATTTTAACAATCGGTTTCGCTGAACTACCAAACATTTTAACATCACTAAAATATCGCTTCATTATGACGGTCTAATACTATCATATTAAAAATAAGTTAAAAATGGGAATCCCAAGAAAGTGGCGATGGTCTGTGTCGGTAAAAATTAATTAATATATTAATTTTGGAGGATTGTAAAATTTATTTGTTGTGAGGAGTGAAAGAGAAAAATTATGGAAATAAATGAACCTGCGGGCTACCCCTCGTTGTCGAGGCTGATCGCCTCCTTTGCTCGGTTGGAGATACACTGATGGCTGAATAACCCAAGTCTTGATGCGTAGATTTTTCAACACTGGACACACGTGGTGGTCATTAGGAGTTTTAGGCGACCAGAGTCAGTGGCACGTTCTTCAGTTTTTCTTTTTTCAAAGTGTTCGGCTCTTTGATGAACTGATCTTCCCCCACCTTAGATGGTCTGTCACCAGTTCTTCCCATTTCGTCCAGTCAATGTTGCAGGACTTTAGGTTCTGTTTCAACAGGCCCTTGAATCGTTTCTTCTGCCATCCGTTTGGTCGTTTTCTGTTTATTGATTTCAAGTTCTCCAGTAGGACTGGAGCAATTCCATTGGCAGAGACAATGCTTAAGGGAGTAAATCTAGTTTGTAGCCCCTCAAGTGGTCTGACTTTCTTATCGCTTAATCAGGAGAAAGGGCAGTGCCCATACACATTTACAGGGTCTCCAAGACTGGTGGGAGGGAGGAATGAAAGTATCTTCAGGCCATAGACCTGGCCCTGCTTGCGATAGAGTGGAGTCTGCTAAAGGCACCCAAGGGCCTGGTGGTGGTGTTAAACCAGGTGACGGATTAAGTCTACAACCCAGTAGGTCACGGCGTGATTTGAACGCGAAGAGCTGGAACAAATACTGCAAGTCTGACGCTCTAACAATTCCACCACCCTAGATTGGTACTTTATTTATCTACCCCAAAAGGATGAAAGGCAAAGTTGACCACTGCAGGATATCAACTCAGGGGAAAGGATGAAAAGTAAAGTTGACCTCGGCAGGATATGAACTCAGAGCGCAGCGACTCAGAACGAACACCGCAAGGCATTCTATCTGATGCTCTAACGACTCTGTCAATTCGCCTGACTACTAGTCTTTCATCTAGAAGCTTCTGCAGTGGAACGTCGTATTATGCATTATTTTGCTCCCCACTAATGTAGCGAAGTGAGATGTAAATCCTGACTCTGCCCAACTCAAGGTTTCAAATCCACAATGCTCAAGATCACTTCCTGGAGACAATTTCAGTGGAGCGATCCATTGTTGATCACGACCGAAGGAGGCTTACATGTCTACCTACCACACCACCCAAGAAAACATTGTTGTTAAGCCCCCCCCTCCCCCGGTCAACTCTGTTGTTCGAGTAGACCTATGATCAAAGGCATTTCAGCCACGACCATCCTGTCTGCAAAGGGATATGTCTATCTAATGTATCTTTTCTTCCATATTTAAGACGGCAGGGGTGGTGTGATTTGAGGGAAATTCTGCTGTTATGTGGTTGCTTGACTTGCTAAAATTAGCAGCCAAATCTCCGTCAGATTACACCATATCTTCTTTTAAAATGAAAGGACATATTAGATAATGTATTCCTAGAAGGGCCTAAAAAGACGATGGTCACGGTTAAAATGTCTTTGATCATAGACCTGCTCGATCAGGGTTAATCTGGAGCTAAACAACAATAGCAACAACAGCATATTGTTCAAGCCAACGAGGAAGTCCCGTCGTAGTGGCTAGAAATAGCAGCCAAATCTCCCTCAACCCATACCCTGCCGTCTTAAAAAAAGGACGCTTTGAAGAATGTAGTCTGTGGTACACAATGTCTGAAAGAAAAGACAGGATTGTCATGGCTGGAGCACCTTTGATCATGGGCCTGGTCGATTAGAGCTAAACAACACCAACAGCAACATCAAAAATAGCAGCGACTACAACAACAACAGTAGCAACAACAGTAGCAACAACAACAGTAGCAACATCAATAACAGCAGCAACAATAACAGCAACAACAATAACAGCAACAACAGTAGCAATAATAGCAACAACAACAGCACAAGCAACAACACAAAAAACAGTAAGAACAACAACAACAACATAATGTTCATAATCAATCTTTCATTACTCGTCTGTAGTCGTTGGTAAACTATCATTTGGCCATATTCCTGGAAAATTGCTCACACAAATTATATATATATATATATAATATATATATATATATATATATACACATTTGACCTTTGTATCTATATTCCTTATTTACAGGCCACAAGTTTTTTAGTTCATTGCGCAATGTCAGTTAATCTGAAAACTGGCCAAAGAAACCAGAGAAGAAAAATTGAAAATGCCAATTAAATTCTTACGCAGCTGATGATCGGGTCGATAGGATATTGTATAACTGTAGAGAGGTGGAGATGGTCGGGTCGATAGGATGCTGGATAACTTTAGTGGGGTGGAGATGATGGTCGGGTCGATAGGATGCTGGATAACTGTAGAGAGGTGGCGATGATGGTCGGGTCGATAGGATACTGGATAACTGTAGGAAGATGTAGATGATGGTCGGGTCGAGAGGATACTGCATAACTGTAGAGAGGTGGAGATAATGGTCGGGTCGATAGGATACTGGATAACTTTAGTGAGGTGGAGATGATAGTCGGGTCAATAGGGTATTGGATAGATTTAGAGAGTTGATGCTGATGGCCGAGTCGATAGGATGCTGGATAACTTTAGTGAGGGGGAGATGATGGCCGGGTCGATAGGATGCTGGATAACTGCAGAGAGGTGGAGATGGTCGGGTTGATAGGATACTGGATAACTGTAGGAAGATGTAGATGATGGTCTGGTCAATAGTATACTGGATAACTGTAGAGAGGTGTAGATATTGGTCGGGTCGATAGGATACTAGAAAACTGTAGAGGTGCAGATGGTCGGGTCGATAGTGTACTGGATAACTAGATAGAATAATAAGGCCGGGCAGATAGGATACTGAACATCCAACCGAAGTGTTACTCTTTATCGTTAACTAAGATACTTAGTTATAAATGGCCCAGTCTACCTGGCTGTAAGTAGGTACAACAGTGCTGTTGTTGTAGAGTAGCCCTAGGTCAGCTCTGATCAAGCATACCTATGATCAAATGCGTTCCAGCCTTATCCATCCCTTCTTTATGTATATCTAGGATATAGGATTACATTGTGCCAAGACGGTAGGGTGTGATCTGAGGGAAATTTGGCTACTATTTCTTGCAACTCGAGCGACCATGTAGAGGCCTCCATCGTTGACTCGTTGCCACGAAAGTATAATAGTAGTAGTAGTAGTTGTTGCTGTTATTTAGCCCCAGGTCAACCTTGATTGAGCAGGCCTTATGATCAAAACCATTCCAGCTGTGACCATGTCATCTTTTATTTCAAACAGTGCATCTTGGACTACATTATGCAATGCGTCCTTCCGTTTTTAAAGATGGCGGGGTGTGATTTGAGGGAGGTTTTGGCTACTATTTCTTGCATGTCGAGCGACTGCGTAGAGAGGCTCCTTGTAGACAACACCGTAAAATTGATAAGTGGTTCATTAGCTTTTAGTGCCGAGTTCAATCCCTTCCGAGAGTACGACGACCAGAAGAGATATCGGAACCTACAAGTTGTTGTTGCTGTTGTTGTCGTCGTCGCTGTTGTCGTTGTCGTCGTCGCTGTTGTCGTTGTTGTTGCTGTTGTCGTCGTCGTCGTCGTCGTCGTCGTCGCTGTTGTCGTTGTCGTCGTTGTGTATTTTGTTCCAATATATCTCAATATCTTCAGTGGTTTTCTAAAGACATTTCTATTCAACAGTTCCTTCCCTCCCCTATCTTACCTCGCCTTCCCTTCTCTCCCTCTTCTCCCCCTCTCATCTCCTCTCCCTCTTCTCCCCCTCTCATCTCCTCTCCCCCTTCCTCTTCCACACTCAGACGTCAGCAATATGTAAGACGCACTTGTGAATTTGAGAGTAAATTAAAAATATGTCTAAAACATTATCATCATTATTCAGTTGAATGTCAGAAAGCTTTATATTGAATTTCTATGAAACACGACCAGAGAAGAAGAATATCGAGGTTGAAGATTGAAAAGAAAACTACTGAATAATGACAGTAGCAGTAGTGGTAGTAGTAGTAGTAGTTGCTGTAGTAGTACATGTAGTAAGTAGTAGTACTTGCAGTAGTTGTGGTAGTAGTAATAGTAGTAGTTGTAGTAATGATAATAAATAGATAAATAAGGATAATGATGAAGATGATGGTGAAGTTGGTGCTGACAGTCCCTCGATGGCTCTAGACCAAACATTGTTATTATGGCACTCTAAGGGTGGTGGATTGGCAGAATCGTTAGACTGTTGATTATAATACCTTGCGGTATTTGTTCCGGCTCTTTACGTTCGAAGTTCAAATCCCGCCGAGGTCAACTTTGCCTTTCATCCTTCCGGAATCAATAAAATAAAGTACCAGTCAAGTACTGGAGTTGATATAATCGACTTACCCTTCACCCCAATTTTCTGGCCTTGTGCTTATGCTATGGCCTTGTGCTTATGCTACAGTTTTTATGGCGCTCTACCAGATGGGCAATGCAGTCGGTGAAAAACCAGCCCTGGCATTCTATAGAGAGTTAGTGGAGGGTATGAGCGACGATGGCCCGGAATCTAAGTAGTCTTTTCTGAAGGACTTTCAGGTAGGGGATTATGGATAATTGGATTATGGATTATGGATAATTGCCAAACGTTCTTGGAGTTGCAGTGGTACAGGGAGGGGGGGGGGCTTTGTCTGTTCGAGATAAACTCTACAGGCATGACCGTGTTGGAGCCGCCAACAAACAAACCTATCTGAGATGCGCGCAGTATGAGGAAACCATCATCCTACGACACGCATTCCGTTCAGTATCCGGGCATTTTCCGATTTGTGTGTTTTATGTTGAACAGCTGTTATCACGAGCGCAACGGAACCAGCTATCAGCCGAGTCTATCGTTCGTGAAGATATAAGCAAGGAAGAGCGGCTAGTCTTCCTCTATCTGGTGGCTATGGCGAAGGAAGTTGTGTGGTAGACGCGGTTGAAAGGGTGGAGGACAGAGCTTTTTCTATCAGGTCAAGCCCTCACCAAATTATTGAAGAGAAAGGTGAGGGTAGAGAAGGAGGTGCTGCTCTCCAGCCAAATTATTGAAGAGAAAGGTGAGGGTAGAGAAGGAGGTGCTGCTCTCCAGTCAATTTTATGAAAAGTGGGTGAGAGTGGCGAAATTGCTGTGACTAAATGGGACTACTCTAATTATGCGTCTGTAGGTTGGCGGCAAGAACTGGGAGAAGCCACTTGCCTTTCGTGTGTCAGGGTAATCCGAGGTTGTCTGTGGGACATTCCAAATCACCCTATGTGGTTGCCCCACATTTTGGAGGATACTTTCTTGTTATTTTGTTGTTCTATACTGTTGTTGTTATTTATTGTTATCTATTTATTAATTTTTCTTTATTGTTTTGCTTATCTCAACCTTTTTACTCAATGTAATTCCCTCACTGTGTCTTGTATGTTGTTTTCTTTTGCATTTCGCTGTTGTACATTCCTCAACGTATTGGGCCCTTGTGGCCAATAAAAGAAATCGGTATGATGATGATGTCAGTGATGGTGCTGGTTATGATGATGATGATGATGATGATGATTTACGATGCTGCTGCTGGTAATGATGAAGATGATGATGATGGTCTTATTTGTGATAATGTTGACAGTTATGATGATGATGGTGGTAATGATAATGAGGGGATGGTGTTGATAATAATGGAGTTGATAATGATGGTATTGATGATGACGATGTTGATGATAATAATGATAATAATGATGATGATGATGACAGTTCGTTAAAGACAGTAATCCGAGGGATTGTATTTGTTGTTAATAATATCGGTGAGTCAACAGTTTTTTTATCATGTTATTTTGCAGACGACAGCAAATATCTTATTTTTCTCTCTTCTTATTGTTGTTGTTGCTGTTATTTGGTGTTGATGTTGACAATGGTGATGATTACGATGATGATGTTCTTTGGTGATGCCACACATGATATTGTTTTTGTTTGTCTATTCAATGCAGTTGTTGTTGTTGTTAAGATGTTTTTCTCTTCATCGTTTGCTGTCGAAGATAACATGTTTTTCATATTTAAAATAATTTCTTTACAAACAACTTTTCATATAAAATCAACGAATACATACATACATACATACATACATACATACATACATACATACATACATACATACATACGTACATACATACGTACGTAC
>JAOPJM010442580.1:0-11128 GCA_027124095.1 Muusoctopus leioderma | reverse complement strand
ATAGATATATATAGGTAGTGAATCACAATGCGGGATACAGCGTACACCTTTTATTAAGAAATCAATGTGTTTATCCTGTTCGTCCTAGTACAACAGAAGGAGTCAAGGCACCAGCTAATGGTACTCCATCCACCGGTCATGCGTTAAACAGGCATCCAAACAGGGTAATCCAAATTAGATGTCAGAGTATTATCCGATAATAATATAATAAGAAAAAATGAGTGTTTACATCATTTATATCATGAGAATTACAATTGTTTCCGAGCAAGACTGCTCACAATAAGCAAGAATTATTATGCAATCATACTAGATTGCAACCTTGCCCATAAGACTCAGTCAAGCTCTTCCTCAGATTAACTTAAATAAATGAATATCGTTTATTGACAACATAAGTTTGTATAGGTTATTGTAGTTGGGGAGAAAATCTTAAAGAGGAGGAGATTCAGAGATATAGAAGAGAAAGAGAACTACATAGAGAAAACCCAGGGCTACATAGCCATATATCTTAAGGGAAGGGGAAGGGAAGAAGGAAAAATAATAATAAAATAAAAAAGATAAAAATAGCTATGAGATAGGAAGATAGCACACCACTGGACGCTGTTGGCAGAAAGATAGAGGGAGGGGTTAATGGGGATGACCTATAGGGAAGTGTTTGGGTGTGGGTGTGAGGTGTAGGCTAAGGCCGACCCTTAGAGTTTAATGGCCAGGCATGTAACTCTAGTCCATTGCCAGCTCTTTTGAAGTTACCGCCTATGTGTCTATGTCGGTCATTCGCGAACCATAAGTCTGCGTGTTCAAATGTGGTGATAGGATGACCGGAAATACCACCTCAGGTGACCTTGCGGAGGCGGTCAGTCGGTGCGGGGTGAAGATATGCCCAAATAATTATCCTACTCGCTAAATTAAGCTAGTAAGAAGCGGAATGAATTTAATTTACCAGCAAGATGAGTAAATTGCAATTTCTTTTTACATATGCATATATGTGTGTGTGCGCGCGCGTAATTAATAGACAAAAGTTCCTTGTATGGGGTGCTACAAATCTAAAAACAACAGCCAAGGGATATTTTCTGTTCGAATCCCGTCTACTAGAGTCGATCCAATCTACTATGCTTCTCTCTTAGGTAGCCAAGGTGAAAAAGGAAAAATGGATTGGCAGAATCGGTAGAGCGTCAGACAAAGTGTTTTGTGGTATTTAATCAATCACATCCCTCTTTATTTCTGAGTTCAAATCCCGGTGAGATCAACCTTGCCTTTCATTCTTAAAGGGTTCATAAAATAAAATACTAGTCAAGTACTGGGGTCGATAACTAAATTTCCGGTCTTGTGCCTATTATTAGAAATATCAATAATAGATATTTTCAATATAGATTTGTTATATCTTTTATGTTTTATATTTCCTTCGTTGATAGAACATTTGATAACATTATAATGTTAATTTACCTATAACTTTGCTTTTGATTAGTGACCAAAGTGAAATAAAGAGGTAAATTAGTTTTATGTAAGGACCTGAATAATCAGTTTTTAAGGCCTAACTAGTTCAATAATTGATTTCTAACATTGGCACGAGGCCACCAATTTTGGGATAGGTGGGGACGACCGACCCGTCCCGACCCGACTCCAGTGCTTGACTGGTACTTATACGAGCCCATCGTAGACTAAGCTTGATGGGAGTTTCCATCACTCTACAGTGTTCCCACAAAGGAGCCACTACGTGGTTGCTTGACCGGATAGAAGTAGTAGCTAAATCCCCTTCAAGTCACACTCTACCGTCTTTAACGAAACGAAGGAAATCACTGGACAATGTAGACTTAGATATACAAAAAGACGGGATGGTCATGGCTGGAACACCTCTGATTATAGGTCTGCTCGATCAGGACTAACTTGGGTGAAAAACAACAACTGGTACTTATTTTATCGACCCAGGTAAGATGAAAGGCATAGTTAACTTCGTTAGGATTTGAACTCATAACGAGGATGTAATTATAGATACAAGCGTGCTACCTCCAGTCTATTTTTTTTTTTTTTAAAGAAGAAAAATTAGTTTACACTTAACAATAAATTCTAAAGGTTTTACGTAGCAGCTGGCAAGCACAACATTTTATTCAGCTGCTTGTTAGCAAATAGTGAAATTCAGAGAAACAAAACCAACCTACTGGGAATTAATTCAGACTTATTTATAATTGAAAGTTTACGGAAACATGCAAACTGACAAAGACAAGCCGATAACTAAGAAATTACATCTGCTGTTGTTGATGTAAATGTAGTTACGGTTTTTCAACCGCATAACGTGTAGTTGTTCGATTTGGTACTTAGATCACGAATTGTGGGTGTCGACTTAGATAGATAGACAATGACAGTTAAGTGCAGACAGATATAGGCAACAGCTTGGTGAATGTTATCTTTACCCCTCCTCCTTCTTTCTCTCTCTCACACACACACAGACAGACATACGAATGTAGCTTCTTACAAAGAAAACGAAAGGTTATATTGACCTGAACACAGTTATTAAATAAAAGAAACAATATTATAAATACTGGCAAAATTGCTTTTATAATGAAACTACTAACATTTATAGGAAGAAAATACTAGCATAATTCAAATAAAGTACTGGAGTATTTGTGGGTTTTCTGCCCAAGTTAAGAATCATTTTTTGTTTTATAAGGTTGTTGGATGGTAACAGTAGAAACGATAGAGCGCCCGATTTGTTTGTTCATTCCTAGCGTATAATACACTTAGTACAGGGTCTGCGTTCTGTATATTAATTGTTTCTAACACAGGCACAAGGCCAACAACCCCAGTACTTGACTGGTACTTTATTTTAACGACCCCGGAAGGATGAAAGGAAAAGTTGACCTCGGCGGAATTTGAACTCAGAGCGCAGTGAGACAGAAAGAATACCGTAAGGTATTCTGTCCGACACGCTAACGACTCTGCCAATTCAATGCAAACCTTTAGTACTCTCTGTGGAAGTTCCGCGATCCCAAATATTCTTTACGCGACACTCCAGTGGTAGGGTCGCGTAGTTTAAATTAAGTCGTATAGTTTAAGGACTAGTGTTGTAGGGTATATGCTGTGTAGGTTTTGTTATATTATTGGATAGCAATTATTAGAATATGAGTTGAGTGTGTTGGTGGTGTGTGGTATTATCATCATCATCATTCTCATCATCATCATAATTTTGTTACAAAATAGTAAATTACAATGGTATCCATCTAGGAAATGTAAAGTTTGTGATGTTTCCATTGTTCCCAGATTTTACTTTAATTACGGTAAAAACTGCATTGACGTCTCCGAGGCTCCGAGGGAAAAGAATATCCAGAGCGTGTGTCCTCATTTTTGTAAAGAAATTCTTACCCACAACCTTCATTAATTTTTCAGCAAGATAACCCCATACGCTGAGAGTTTCAGTTGCAATCAGTACGAAATGATTGCCTGAGAGAAATGCATACATTCATTATTTTTTTATTTTTTATTCTACATATAATGCTAATTCTGATTGAGCAAAAATTGTGCTAAGGAGATTAGCCGTTAGTCAAAACTACTTTGCATTTGTTGATTGCTGTTACCATTTTGCTAGTCTATTAGCTTTAACTAGGCAATGAATGGTAGGAACAACACGTCGCTCCAGGCAGTGACATTACTATCGCTTTAACGATTCGTTAGTTTACTCTACCGTGTTCAATTCCTCTTGTGGGAAAGGTACCTGCGATAGATCAGCACCCTATTCAGGTGTAGGTTTGTCTCTCATCCCCTTACCGCTATCTATGAAAACATGAGATAAACATCAGGTGATGTGTATAATTTTTATTTCGAAAAGGATTAGCTTTTGTGGGAGCAAAGTGTCCTTTTCCGATCCAGATATTCTTTTTATCCGAGCATCTGCTATCACCTACAACGGAGTTCTGATAGCATATATGGGACACGTCTCCTATCGCACACACTGGCATTCTAACCTGCATCCCTCCAAAACAAACTTCACACCAAGATACCACAATCACTTACCTACAACTATCCTACCTCTATCAATTCATCTGACGCTACAGTAGCCACTGGTCCTTTGAATTCACTGACTATATACCCCCTCCAAATACTCCAACTAGTTTTACCGACCGCTCATCTCATAACCCTTACTAGGATTCATCTCGTAAACCTTGCAGTATGCCTATTTCGTCCTCCCAAAAATTGTATTTCTCTTCAACTTCGACTGCAAGTCTTCTCTCTAACTAGTGATCTTCAAAAGTTGAAATGCCTCATTGTTCCTACTCTCAAATAAGGACAGGATGCACTGCCCTTCCACTTCAGGCCAAATTCTGAAAATAAATGTATGCTGTGTCTAATAGTGAGACTTTCTATATGTTGTTGGTTAAACCTAAGTCGACTTTCATTGAGCAAACCTATGATCAATCTTATCTTTTTAGGGTTACCTGGGAGTATATTTGCAAAAGTTGCCCTCATTTTACATTATCTAGTGTGTACTTTCCTTTTTATAAAGATTGTAGGGTGTGATTAAGGCATATTTGGCTGATCTTTCTAGCAGGTTGGCTCATTTCAATACGTTAGGGCTTGTTTGTGGGTAGCTGAATGGATTATTTACCGGACAACCAGCCGAGGGGCTGGCGGTTTTCCCCTTGCCAACACCGGCAATCTGTTGTGGTCGGAACTGTACACTTAACTCTCAATGGTCGAGTCCGCACAGTTCATAGTAGATACAATACGGGTGTGTAATTCACGATGTAAGTATCTTTGGTACTTTGGAATTTATGAGTAATTCGTTAGCATGCAATACAGAGTTTAGTTCCTTTCTGGAGAAAAGCTGAGATAGCCAAGAGTCCTATCCAAAAGAAGGTTTATCACGCATCTGTTTAATGCCTCGGAAATTGACAACAACAACAACAACAACAACAACAACAACAGCAGCAGCAGCAGCAGCAGCAGCAGCAGCAGCAGCAGCGTTGGCGTTCATACACAAACACACCGTTCGCCGAGCGAGAAATATACAGATGGAGGCAGTTCTGCCAGTTTTGAAAGTTCGAACATTCAAAACCTAAATATGAAAATGGCACATTCCGAAATGGAACATTGGCAAAGTTATATCCATAAAGACTTCATCCCCTTGGCCCAAGAATGTATTCAGGAGCGGGCAAGGAGAAAACTGATTTATCTTTGCCTCACGAAGAAAGTAGGGGGCTTTCCCTGTGCCCTCGAAGGACCAGAGGGTGAGGATTGACCTTCAGAACCGAGGGTGAGGCTTGAAGACATGCAGAGATTGTATGTGAAACACCTGCTTATAAGCTTGAATTTCCAGTACACGAGGAAGCATAATACAAGGGTGAAAGTCAGGGTCATAGGAAGTAACAGTGACCTCTAACTTGTTGTCGACTTTGTAGCGAAATATGGGCGGGTGATAAGCGCTCAAGTAACGGGAAACGATTTGTGGTCGGGAGGGGGTCAGCGTGGGCTTGCAAGTCTTTATGACCACTCAGGACCACAAAGCCATTCTGGGGCTGTGCCCCATTGTCAGTGATGAGTCAAAGGCGATGAGACTGGCAGTACAGAACAGGAAGTCCAGTTATTACACTTGTGGCAGCAAAAGCCACTTGAGAGATTTCTGCCCCGAGGAGCTTGAGAGAGAGAGAGAGAGAGAAATAGAGAAAGAGAGAGAGAGACAGGGAGAGAGAGGGAGAGAGAGAGAAAGAAAGAGAGAGAGACAGAAATAGAGAAAGAGAGAAAGGGAGAGAGAGAGAGAGAGAGGCAGGCAGGCATCAGTAACAACAGCAGGCCCCAAAGGTTGCTGTCTCAGCAGCACCATCTGTCGCACCATCGCTTGCAGTTCCGAAGGTCCTCGGAAACCCCACCCTGTCCTCGGTTCCAGAACCAGAAGTCAACGACCAGGGTCTCTTTCCCACGGCCGCAACTAGCAGCACTACCCCATCGTTTGTGATGAGAAGGGGGAGATGTAGGAAAAACAAGAAGGGCAAACTGCCGGTGAGAGCATTAGTGTTAAAAATAGAAAAAAAATGACATGAAAAACAGAAGAGTGAACAGAAGGCGACTAAAAAGAAGGGCCCTCTTCCTTCGCAGGACAACATCATGGGGTTCACACTTATGCAGCTAAGCAACAAAGCTGCAATGGATGAGCATTTCAGTGCAAGTTACGGTTTCGATGGACAGACGTTCTCACAAGACGAGTTAGTAGGAGAAGACGAGTATAAACATGCAGATGATTGATAAAGTGCTCACCAGCATGTTATCACTACATGAAAGAAACACAACTCGTGGACGTGGGATTTTCTTACGTCACCCAAATCAAAAACATATTAGCGGGCGCCTTTGGATGCACCAGAGCACCAGTACATGGAATGGCGGATGGGCAGAATTGTGGTGTGCTCTGACCCAACGTAGGTGGACTAAAAATGTTTTTAATTATAACTTGTTTTAATATTTTATGTTTTTCGGCAATCTTTAATATATTTCCATGTAATTATCCTGTTTCTTACAAATTTTTAACTTGTCCTCACATATATATTGTATAACGTCTTTGCTCCTCCCCTCGTTTTTATATAATTTGTTTTTCTACTCCACACACTTTTGTAACTTCCATGCATACGTTGTTGTATTTATGCATGGGCCTTTACAGCCCATTATGTGAAGGTTTTCAATTAATTGTTGTTTTTGACCATTTAGGATCGTGTATTATTGACTTTTGTGTTCCATTTTGTTACTAAATACATCAGGTCTTTATTGAATGGTGTCTTATTATTGTTTTCCGCCCCCTAGGGGCTGGTATTTGAAAAACATATTATTGGATTTTGTGTACAAAAAAATATATTTAAAAGATGGCGGCGTCTTTACGACTCGACCAACAGGAGGGTGCAGTGGGAGGGGACTTAAAGCTCAAAATCACTCCCACCACTCCAGCCCAACGCATTTGCACGAATTCCTCACCTGTAGCAGTCAGCAATGAGACCGTCCCAGCCACCACCATTAAAGCTAGCGGTAGCAGTAGCAACAACTACAATGACAGCAGCAGCAGCAACAACAACAACAAAATTAATGAAAAAAAACAAAAATTTAACAGCAACAACAACAACAACAACAAAATTAATGAAAACAAACAAAAATTTAACAGCAACAACAGCAACGTCGGAAATGGAAAGATGTTTTTCTCTACAAGATTGTGAGCTAGTGCGTGAACACACGCTCCAGACTCAACCGTCTCAAGAATGCCATGACAATCTGTCGGACATTTTAACTGACTCACATGAAAGAGGTCTAATAACGCATTTACTACATGTCATGTGAGAAAAATCTAACCAATCTAGTCATTTTGTTGGCTCAACATACCTCTGTCACTCTAGAAAAATTAATGGCTTTTGTGCAATAATGTTTTAAGATACGAATCTTAGCATTATCGCTTCGATAGCATCTAGTAATCACTAAGTATCAAAGTGCATCCATGGACCAAGTATGCATACACGAGGCAAACAGCATTATGAGAGTTAGAAAGAAACTCCTCGGAGACTATTCCCTGACTGATAACCAGAAATACACACACAAGAAAGCTGCACAGTACTGCTGCCATAAAACATCAAAATAAAAGCTTTATACTTACTAACAGAAGGTCATGCATCGTTATGTTATCAGACAGTAACATAGATGACCAAAGTAATCTATATTGGATCAACAACCTTTGAAGGGTACGCTTTTGCAATCTAGGAAGAGGAAGTAACAACGAAATACATGTTGCACAAATAGTATCAGGATACAGGTAAAACACATAGATGTGACAACCGGTGTGGAATTAACACTGGTGATGTGACGTATAACATAAGTTACTGTCCGAAAATGTCATCAGGTTACTATCTACCTATGAAGCATGATGCAGTGTCAAAAACTATAGAATGCAATTCATAGAAAGGATAGTCCTGAAGATCGATATAAGAAATTATAGTGATGTGGAGGGAATATTCATAAAAAAATATGAAAGAATACTGGTGGAATGTTCCTGTCAAAACCTCTGTAAAATTTAAGCAAAACAGACCAAACATAATGATCTGGGAGAGGAAAAGACTTGCGCATATTAGTAGAATTCGGCTCTTCAGCAATCGTTAACAAGTATGTATATCAATTTTGAAGTTAAAAACACTTCAGAAGTTACACTGTGGGAACTTGATGCTGGAGTTCAAATAACTGGGATTCTGTGCCTCCCATAAACTCTGCAATCCCATCTGTTTGGAGTCCAGCGTCAAGTTCCCGCAGCCAGTGATGGTTTGGGGTGTTATATCACATGCAGGTATTAGGCTAATGTGTTTCCTCAGAGTCACAGACAATGTAGCGGTCTACCAAGAGACTTTGGAACACTTAATGCTTCCGTTAGCCGACAGACTATTTGGTGATACGGAATTTCTGTTCCAGCAGAAGTTGGAACTTGGACACATTGCCAAAACAACCACTGCCTGGTTTACTGATCTTCATATAAACGTGCGTCCTTGGCCAAGCACCTCACCTGACCCAATAATCAGGCGGAGCCAGAGGCTGCTACCGAGACCACCTGGGCTTCCATCACATCTAACTAGTATCACAGGCTGGTTTTCTCTATACTAAGACGTATTCAGGGTGTCATTGAAGCCAAAAGGATTCCCAAGTACAAACTGACATTCCGTACCCACCTTTCAATATTTCCCCAAATTCCTCTATGTTTTGGATATTCAGATATTACATTCTAATATTTTGAGATATTGGATTTTTAAGGATTAGTGCGCAGAAACCATAAATGTTAGCTTATATCAACAAGATACTAGGAATAGATCAGTTTAGATTTAGTGGACTTAATACAATTGAAATTTTGATGATCAGACTTAACTGAAAACTAATATCCAATTTTTGCATAATCGTCTAATTTTCTGAGATGCACCTATATAGTATTCATCTATTCTCTCCTCTGAATTTTGCTTATATGAACATTAACAGTTACATATAGCGTATTTCTTTTATATGTTTATGTTTTTCCCTGTGAGAGTTTGCGTACTTTCCTTACGTACATGTGTGTGTGTGTGTGTGTGTGTGTGTGTGTGTGTGTGTGTGTGTGTGTGTGTGTGTGCGCGCGCGCGTGCGTGCACTTCTTCCTGAGTTATCTCAACCATTCTTTCCTTCTGAACACATCCTCACAATGTATATATTTCTTCCTCTTTTTACATTCTGTTTTTTTTTTCTTTTTTTTTTTCGTTTCTTCCCTTTTTTATCTATCTATCTATCTATCTATCTATCTATCTATCTATCTATCTATCTATCTATCTATCTTTGTTTGTTTATTTTTGTTTTTCTTTCTTTCCTTTTTACTCTCCCCTTCTCTCTCACTCTTTCTGGTATTTCAGTATGACATAAAATTGTTATATATATCTTCAGTCAATTAGCCCTATTTTCTCATGACTATATATTGTATCATTCTTTAACAAATTACAACTTTATTCGGACAAAAATAACAACGAAATGTAGTGACAAAACTAACAACAAGAAGATTAACAACAAAAGGATCGACAACAACGACAAGAAAACAACAACAACAACAACAACAAGATCAACAACAACAATAAGAAGAACAACAACGCAACAACAATAATAATATTAACAATAAAAATAAGAAAGATAATAATTCTTTATCATTGTTACACGGGTGATGAATGAGGGTACATTAAAGGGATAGGTTACAAAAAGTGTAGTGGAGTTTACAAAGACATCAAATTGGGTAAATGAAAAGAAATGGTATACACAGTATAGAAATGTATGATAGAGTCTCGGAGGAGATGAATGCCACCTAGAGTCATTCAAAGAACCCTACAGATACAGCATTACCCTGACTAACAAGAGCAAGTGCCCTATCACAGCTGTGTTCTCCGGCCTAGAAGCACATACTGACAGTAGGCCCATTCACGCAGGTCATTTTATTCACTCTCATCCACCATTCAGCAAATTCACAGGAGGGGAGCACATCTCTCTCCACCCTCACATTCCACTCAAAGTGGACCGAGAAGACGTTGATGAGGACTGGGTCAAAGAAGGCAGTATCTGTCTTCAGTCCTTTCAATCTTTTCCTACAGACAATCTCTTTCACCATGGCCACCAGACAAAGAAAACTGCCCCCCCTTCCCGGCTAAAGGAAGGCAACGGAGTGCTCTTCACAATGGGCTCGTATGGGAGCCGTATCTGTTCAGCACACGACACAAGCTGTTTGACATAACTCCACAAGTAAGCAATGCTCGGATACTGAACGGGTACGTGCAGAACGGTTTCGTCACTCTGCGTGCATCTTGGACAGGCCCAGTGGATGGCGCCTCGATGCTTTTAGAGTTTATCCCGAACAGTTAAAGCTCCCCAGTCGCACTGACAGACTAGGAATAATAATAATAATAATAATTGTTTCCAACATAGGCACAAGGCCAACAACACCAGTACTTGACTGGTACTGTATTTTATCGACCCCGGAAGGGTGAAAGGCAAAGTTGACCTCGGCGGGATTTGAACTCAGAGCGCAGTGAGCCAGAACGAATACCGTCAGGTATTCTGTCCAACACGCTAACGACTCTGCCAATTCGCAATAATAATGAGGTTATTGTATACAGTGCTCAGGTGCACTACAACTTATCAGAGAAGGGGTAGAAGAGGAGACAGAAAGTAGCGTTAACACAAGTAAAAATAAATATATAGAAAGACAGTAACGATAGCCAAAGGTACATGGCAGAGTACACAGAATAAAACACAGCAAGACAGAACAGTAAAAGAGCCATAGAGAGGAAAACAGGAAAAGAGTGGGTCGGCAGGTCAAGAGTAGTGTTAGTGGATTACGGGAAGCATGGAATATTTGAAGGATACAGTGTCCTGACAATTAACGACTGACACAGGTAGTTTATTCCATGCTTCAACAATTGTGAGCAGGTGTAGTGTTGGTGGATTACGGGAAGCATGGAATATTTGAAGGATACAGTGTCCTGACAATTAACAACTGACACAGGTAGTTTATTCCATGCTTCAACAATTGTGAGCAGGTGTAGTGTTGGTGGATTACAGGAAGCATGGAATATTTGAAGGATACAGTGTCCCAACAGTTAACGACTGAACGGGGGTAGTTTAT